>MU224934.1:1874552-1885169 GCA_018584345.1 Thuja plicata | reverse complement strand
TACTCTTTTCTACTGTTGTCTCTTTACTTTGTGTGTATGCTTTTCTGTGTTAAATTTTATCAGGTATTCAGTAACACTCTGGTTATAAGGTAACCATTTAATTGTTTACAAGTTTCTTTCAAGGAAAGGATTAAATGTTGTAAGTGATTTCAAGAAGCATACTACTTTGTTAAGGATCTGATACAGTGGTTTTGAGGTAACAAGATAGTTTTTAAGGCAACCTATCCTAGTTGTTTGAGCTGTAAGGCAGTTCAGTGTATGTTATTTTTGTGATTTCTTTGCTTATTATTGACTCTGCAGCCCAAAGGATAGGCACTGGTTCAGAAAATTGTCTAACTATCTATCTGTGTCTAAGATATTCCAAGTTATCAAAACGAAATCAATTTAAACACTCTATTACTAAGAACATACAAGCTGAACTTGTGAAGGACCTCTGTCAGCAGGACACTATCCATATTTACTGATTCCCTGAAGAGTGAATCAATTAGGTTGTCCCTCCTATAAGAAAAGGAAGAAGGATTGAAATCCTTGCATCACTGGTTTTTTGTCATATTTAAGATTGTGATTTGTATGGTTAAACCCTGTATATGACTATGCTTGGTTATTTACAAGGTATTTATAAGTTGGTTCAGTAAAGATACATGACAAATTAGTGTCCACATCAACAAATACTGTGTTAACAGCCATCTTGAAAGGTAAAACCTGCCTGAGTATTTGTGGAGCTCAAAACGAAGAAGGACCTTATCCAGTCCTTAGCAATTAGGCTTTTCTTGTCTCTGAATTAGAATTAGAAGGTACAAGGTTCAAATAGACATTTCAAGCATTGTGGTTCATACAAGAAAAATCCCTAACATGGTCATTGAAGAAAAAGGACAAGAGGAGAATGATGGAAGATGATAAGATTGAGGATATTGGAAGCCTAATTGTAAAGAGAGTTGCTGACACTTCAGAAACTGAAGTAGAAAATCTTGTTGTTCAAACAACTAGCTTGAGCCTGAGGGTGGAAGAGAAAGAAAAGGAGGCTTATGACAACCTGAATAAGAAATATGAATTTGTACTCAAAGCCTACAACGATGGAAAGGTCAAGTCCTTATTGAAGGATAACATAATAGCAGTATTGGAGGGTAAGAAAAAGGTCCAATTAATGCCCCAAGGGGTAATTAGTCAGGAACCTCACCAACCCTCTTCCTCCAATCCATTTGTGACTTATCCCCAATCCCCTAAAACTTTGAGTCCCACTACCCAAGAAGCCATTGATGCTAAAAGAGCAGAACTAGAGGCTAAGAAAAGAAGGTTGATTAGTGAAAGATCAAGGCTAGAAGAAGAGGGAAAAAGGGATCTTGAAGACTCCACTGCATACAAAGAGGCTAAGGAATTAGTGAAGAAAAGGCACTCTGACCAGATATTTTCCAACCTCAAGAGGTGTGCTAGTGAGGTCAACCTTTCTAACCTCTATTTACTAGGAAAGAAGATTGCAGGTATTATGAGCAGACATGATGAGGGTAAGAAACAATGGGACCTAATAATTGATAACTGGAAGGGAAAAGCAGCCCATATTAAACAATTTTACTCTCTTTCCAAGGAGCAAAACAATATTGATATCATCCTGACAAGCACCCACAAATGTCTCAAATTGATGGTTAACTCGGATGCCAAGAAAAACATGGTCATCAGAAGAATAGAAACTTTGAGAGGAGAGTTCTCCGGGGATAGATATAAAATGTTTCCCAATATGTTCAAAGAGGATGGGAACATAAAGAATGAAGCCCTATGGCTAAGGCAACTGAATGAAACACTGACTAGCAGGGTAAAAAGTATTATTACATTAGAAAACACTGGCTGGTTTGTGTTAACTATTGACATTTTAAATAAAGCCAAGGCATTTTTTGAATCTTGGGAGGCAGAAATTGAGAAAGCCAATGTTGATTGGGAAGAATTAAACAGCCAAAAGGATGAGGTCCTCAGTTTTAGTTGGCCAAATGATGAGGTGTTCACCACATGGGTTAGCAAGTATGGTACAGTCACTCTGGTAGCATGAGACAGTAAGTATAAGAGTGACAGTGAACACCAAAGATGCTAAGCATATTGGGAAAATCAGATATTGGGGGCTCTGCATCAGCAAGAGGAAAAATTCTAGATGAAAAGGACCCATCCACTTCAGAACAACTTCAAGCATTTAGGCGATCATAGGACAAAAGATTACATGGCTTGTAACAAAGATTTGTTATCCCATCCGCCTGAAATTTTGTCTCATCTGTAAATTGTATTTTGTCCTCTAGCCTAGTCATCCATAGCTTGTTGCATTCTTATTTTCCAAAAGGATTCCAAGATGACTAAGGCTGTCTATAAGTAGCAAGTTGTAATATTTTAATAAGGATGGTAAAAAAATAAAACTACAAGGAAGACTTCTGAATTGTGTTTGAATTTTGGTTTTGAGTCTTTGAATGTACTGATATGAAGCTTACATTAATAAAATACAATGGAATCTCCATTTTTATACCAATGATGTCTTTTTTCATTTTCTCTTAGTTCTTTTATGTTCAATTTGTAAGGCATTTTGAGTATACTGGTTATAAGGTAACCATGTCATTGTTTGTGAGTTGCTTTCAAGGAGAGTTTTAAATCTTGCAGATAATTGTAGAGGGTTAGGGTGTATGTAGGAATTTGATATAGGGGTGTAAGGATGAGAGGATATTTTGTAAGGAATTCCATCTAAGGTTTATTTATATTTCCATTAATTATCCCTGATGTGTGTATGTTTTATTCTGACTCTATGACCCATGATTAGGCACTGGCCAAAATGCTGACAAGTGGTTGTTATCATCAATCCAATTTAAATCAATATTTATATATCTGTTATCTCAAATTCATGTTTAGCTAATTATATTCAATACAATTCATTTTAGTGATTCCTTGAAGAGTGAATCAATAGGTTAGCCTTCCTAGTTCTGAGAACTTAAAAAGAAGAAGGATTATAAATCCCTAGTCCACTGTGATATTCTTTGTCATTCAGTGAGTCTGTAAATAGGTACACCCGCCCGAGTTTGTGGAGCTCGAAGTGAAGAAGGATTTCATCCTTGTTAATTAGCCTTTTCCATGTAAGAATTTGTGTTGGGAATAAAGGTCAAGCATTATTGATGTATTATTGATTCCTACAAGAAAAAGAGCTAACAAATTGGTGACTCTACTGGGGATAATCATGAATTAGTCTTGTTGTGCTATTCAAAAAATCCCTAGTGTTATTTTAAAATCTAAATCAAATTTCAGTTGAGTTTGCCCATCTGAGTCATGATCATGAAAGCATTTGTCCTTACAATATTGAGAAATAGTTTGTTTATCCTCATAATCATTAAAGTGACTTTATTCTGCTTATCTGTCATGGTACACTGTTTGAAGGTCTTGATTCTGAAAATGATACAGATCTTGTCTCAGTTGGAATAGTTGGTAACTCTAAAATATCTAATCTGGCCCTTTGTTTGTTTTCAAGAGGAAATCCACTGAATGGAAAATATTTGCAGTTATGGGCAGTGAAAGATCATTTTCTTGAATTTACCAGGTGAGAAATTATCAAGCATACTCTATTTGAAAATTTCCATATCCACTTATTTCTATAAGAGGAAATCTAAGGTAGGACAAGGCGTTTGATCTTTACATATATTAGTCCTCTGAAAAGAGGTGGTGACTCTAACCTCTGTCTATTCCTGTATTGCACGTTAAGCATAGTGAAATATTTGTTTTTTCTATGAGATGAGCCGACAAAGAAATACCAGATCATATTCCAAAATGAATCCTAAAAAGGATCTTGGAGAAGAGCTCCATATGCCTCAAAGGAAACAATGGTCCAAAAGAGGGGCATCTAACTATGATTCCCAACATGCCTCTGAAGGGAGAATGGATATTCTTGTTCTGAAAAGAAAGTCATCTTCATCTGAAGATGCAGAACCTATGGGACCAATTGATTCTCATAGAGCTAATGCCAATTTTGATCCCTTTAGGGATGGAGAAAATATTGACATAGGATTCTTTCCTGCAAAAGAAAATCTTGCTCCATCAGAAGAGACCTCTGCTACTGAAATAACATCATATGATTCTGATAAGTTGCAAGATGAGATTGTGGCTTTAAAAATAAAAAAGAAAGAACAAGAAAAGGAAATGGCTGAAGCAGAGGAAAAATGTGTGAAAAAGATATATGACTTATTATTGGACAGAGAAGAACTCTTAGCTGAGAGTAGAAGGAATGACCTCAAGACTAAAATCCTGAAACAAGAAGTTAAAGGTTTGGATCCATAATTGTTTGGTAGCCTCAATGATTTAAGAAGCAAAGCCCCAAATAAAATCTCAAATCCTGACAAGGATGAGTTTGAGAAGGAAGGACCTGTCATTAGGCAATTGTTCCCATATGAGATTGAACAAATGCAAAACTCAAAGTGACTAATAAAGATGCCCCTGACAAAGGTAAGAAAAAGGTTTTTGGTATCAGCATAAATGATCCTAAGCATAAAGTTTCCAATCTTGAAGGAATACCTCAAATTGATCTGGACATTGAACAAGCCAGGAAGGCTAAAGATGACTTGGCAAAACAATTAGAAAAGTTGGAATTGGAGGCTGTTGTAGCTTATATGAAAATGAAGATAGCTTTGCTTCATGCTAATAATAATACTAATACAAGTAGTTCTATGCATGTGAATCAAGGAGCACAACAATTAAATCTTTCTACTAATCTAAATGTGAAAAATCAAGGTGTTTCCCCTAAAGTCCAAAAGTGTGGAAAGAACCCAAATGTTCAAAATTCTGGTCCTAATGTAACTGCTCAACTTGTGGGTCCTGACCCAAGTTTTCAAGCTTCCAAGCCCAAGCAGAGTGTTCCCCCACCTATTCAACATCAAGGAGGAACTGCTGGACCAAATGGTAACAACAAGCTGGGGAATTTCTAAAGGAGGCCTGTCCACATGAATAGATACAAAGCTCTCTTCTTTGAAGGCATTCCTGGTCACCCTAATGTGATCCCCAATGAGGTAAGAGATAGGATCCCTAAGTTCACAGGAAATAATGTTGTTACTTGTGAGGAGCATTTAAAGGCTTTTAGCTATAAGATAAATGACTTTGAGATTGAAGATGAGGATGTCATTATGAAACTTTTTTTTCAATCTTTAATTGAAGATGCTATGGATTGGTTCAGAAATTTTCCTAATGATAGTATTGCCTCTTGGGATGAATTTGTAAAGTCTTTTAGGGAGTAGTATAGAGAGCATGTTAATTCTAGATACATGTTAAATGAGTTTAATAACATTATGAAGTTCCCTAATGAGAGCATGGCTGATTTTAACAGTAGATTTCAAAAGGCCATGAACAAATTGTTCCAAGTCTTAAGATTAGATGAGGAAGTATGTCTTACCACTTACATTAATGCTGCTGATGGAAAAATGTCTTATCTACTTAGAGATAAGAACCCAACTACCTTAAGGGATGCTTAAAAAATAGCAATTGACATTGAGATTAATAGGAGAGCATCATGGAAATTGGGGAAGAGGGAAGACAATAAACTTTGGAAAGAAAAGGGATCAACCAATACAAATGTCAAAGAAGATTATATAGTGGATAAATTGGTGAGTGCAGTGAAAGACCTTGTTGCTAAGATGGATAAGAATGATAGAGGAGGGTACCGAGATAATAAGTATACTAACCAAAGATTTGAAAAATAGCCTAACCTGAGAGATTATCCTTATAAGACCAATTGGAATAATGGAAAACCTGTCCATGAGGGTGTTGGAAAGTGACAATGCAAGCAATTGTTATTTTGTCATTGTTGTCAAACCTTAACTGGTGAGACTATTGTTATCTATTTGAGTACCATATCTATTTTTGATGAAGAAGATTTAACAAGAAGACCAAGTGAATGGTTGAGTTAAGGAAACTAAAAGGGTCTTTGATCAGTTGGCACTCTGGCAAAGTAATTTTTTGTTTATCTTTCAAAGACAATTTTTCTGGTTGTTCTATGCTGAGCAAGTTTGGCTTGTGCCGAGAAAAGTTTCTTATGATGAGAAAAGTTGCTTGTTATGAGAAAAATTTGTTCAATGTCAAGCACCATTGAAATTGCCAAGTGGAAATAGTGATGTTGGCCGAATTACAGTAATTGGATTAATGATGAGATTTGAGATCTCTGGCCGACTTAGTTAATTTTATTGGGATATGTAATGTTAATTAAAGATTGATCCACATCATTTAATGTATGGGTAACTATAATTAATGCATGGTTTCAAGATTTAATTAGAGACTACTTTGGAGAAGTAAATGTAATGCAAAGATGGAATGATCTATTAGATCTGACCTAACCTAAGATCTACGATATTGTTTAAGCGGCAAAAGATTTATGTGACCTAGATAGAGAGGTATATGATAACCTCAAGATGTTTTTCACTATGTGTGGAAGATTGTATGTGTATGCAAGAGGTTTGCATAGTTTATTTACTGTTTGGCATGATCTAGCAGAGAAGGCAAAAGGCAGAAGTAGAAAGTTGCATGAGTGATTGCTTGACAGATTTCCAAGTAGATCAGAAGGTTGAAATGACAATGCAAGCTATTCAGTAAGTTAACATCAGAGCTGTAATTGGATCTGAATTGAAAAGTAAGTTGTATGTATCAGATCACAACTAATGATTACTTTCTTACCATTGTATCAATTAAATCCTTTAACAAGGTTGACTTAACAGTCATTTGTATAAATCCTCTAACAAGGTGACATTCAGGTGGAATGATCTAAGTCATCTAACAAGGCCACTTCTAACAGGGTGATTAAATCCTTTAATTAGGTCACACCTAGCAGTGTGTTATTGTAACCTTTAATAGGGTTGGCTCCTCACAGGGCATCACTTCAAAAGAGTGAAAACTTGGTAGCATGTTATTGGTGGTTTTTCCCATATTGGGTTTCCATGTTAAATATTTATGTCAACTTCTGTGAATGCTTATGGTTTTCTTTACTGTTATGTTTCTACAAGCTAATTTCAATTGACAGTAATCTGCATGAATAAGTTGTTGAATTATGCTACTGCTGCCGAGTAGATCTAAAATTTAGAAAGTTTTATTTGCTACATCTAGACCTGAGGATAATTGATTCACCCCTCCCCTCTCAGTTATTCTAAATTCATTCTAACAGAGGGACAAGATAACCCAAAAGAAAAATAAACCCCAAATCCCTTGAAAAGGAATAGTGCCAACTATGTTGAGAATACTCCCTGGTGTGATGCTTGCAATATGCCACACTCTTCCTATCAATGTGTAGTAGCTCAGGCTCTATTTGACCAAACAAAAGAAAGAGAATAGGAAGGCCCTGCTATCAATATGTTCACAGTAAAGAAACCATATCCATGGCTTTCTGATATTGCATCATCCTCTGATAATTCATGTACAGACAATAATTATCGTTTTAAAAATCAGTTACAAAATCCAACCTATCAAAGTGATCAGGATAGAAATCTTTCCCAGGCAACTATAAACATAGTGGGAAGTGATAACCCATATTCTCCTTTTAAGACTCCCACTGATGATGAAAAGAGGTCTCTAATTATCGCAGCAATTAATCAAGAAAGAAATGCATATAACCTGAGAAATAGAATAGTACAACTAGCTCAAGGTAAGTCTACCCCTGTTTATGTCAGAAAAGACTCACCTCAAGTAGGTGAGGATTTTCATGTTAAGGAAGATGACAGTGATAAATGTGGGAAGCAAGCAAGATCTTCTTATGATCATGATGGGGGGGATATCAAAGGAAGAGTTAGTACCAAATGATAAATTCAAAATAATGAAGAGAGTAAGTGATATGTCCCCTGAATTGCCTCATTTTGACATGAAACATGCTTTGACCCAAATGAAAGTCTCAGTCCCACTCATGGAAATGCTGAAAATAAAAGAGCATAAAGAAGATGCTCTAGCACTATTAAAAGGGATAGATGATGTATATGTTCCCAACTGTGAGGAGATACCTTTGATACTAAATGATACCAGAGAAGATGGTCCATTAGTGAAAGGAAAAGGAAAGAGCAAGGAATTTTCTAACATTTGTATTGGAAATATAATAACCCAAGAACCACTATCTGTTGATCCATTTTATGTCTTGCCTTAATGATAAATAGTTTCTTGGTAAAAAGCTGCATAATTGATTTTGGAGCAGCAGCAAACATGGTTTCTTATCATGTGATGAAATAATTAGGCCTCCAAGTCACTACATCTGTTGGAAGCTGCTATGCTATGGATAACAGGGAAGTTCCTGTGATAGGAAAATTGAAGGATATTGAAGTAAAAATTGTTGCTTTCCCTTAAGCAACTTACATAATGGACATAGTGGTAGTGGATACTAAACCATATTATGGTATGCTTTTATCAAGACAATGGGCAGCAGTAGTAGGAGGAAAGATGCAATTAGATTTATCCTATGCAAATATCCCTATAAATGGGAATGAGGTCAAATTGTACAGGGAACCCTGGTCATCTATTATGGTGGAGGTGGTCTTACTTGACCAATTAAATTGTTGTGTGAATGTTGATATGGAGAATTTTATTGTTGAAGAAGTCAAGCCACATCTAAAGAACACTGAACCAATTGTGGATGAATTGTTGTTGCAAAAAAATGGGCTATGGAAAATGTATTTTGATGGAGGATGTTCAAAAGAAGGATCTAGAGCAGGAGTCTTGTTTATCTCCCCATCATATATCACTTTTAAGTATTCATTCATGTTGACTTTTCAATGGACAAACAATACTGCCAAATATGAAGCTTTGATCTTGGGAATGGATATTGCCATCAAGCATGGTATTAAATGTTTAAAATCCCATGGAGACTCCCAATTAATTATATCTTAGATTAGGGAACATTATGCTGCTAAAGATGACAGATTAAAATTATATAAATATGTTGTCTAGGATAGGATAGAATTCTTTGATGCTTTCAATATCTTATGGGTAGAAAGATCAAATAACATAATGGCATATTTCCTGGCAAATGTTGCCCTGAAAAATAATGATGCTACTCTTACTAGCATGTCTGTGGTTGAGATAAAAAGTAGGCCAGCAGTTCTTGACAATATTCATAATTGGCAAGTTTTTGAGGATGATGATGATATCCTCAGGTTTATCTAGTGTATAGATCAATATAATGGTTAAAAGATTGATTGTGAATCTCTAGTGTCAATTATGGACAATAAGGAGTATATTTTTGATCAGGAAGTCATCCAATTGGATACTAATCACATTCTTAAGGGGTTGGTTGAATTGGAAGGCATGTTCAGCATAAATGACAATTATATGACTCAGAAGTCCAATGCCAAGGTGGGAGATTTAGAGGAAATTAATTTGGGATCTAAAACATCTCTCCAATTGGTCTACATTGGTAAAAAATTGGACAGCAATGTGAGACAGAATTTGATAAAATTGTTGAAGAAGTACAAACATTTTTTTGCCTGGTCTTATGATGATTTCAAAGCCTATAGAGAAGATTTATTTCAACATGATGTCCCTTTGAAAGAAGGCATTAAACCATTCAGACAAAAAAAAAGGCCAATCAATCCATTACTGGCTACCAAGATGTAGGTAGAACTGATGAAGCTAAGGGATGCAGGCATAATCAAGCCTATTAGATATTCATCTTGGGTCTCTAACTTGGTCCCTGTAAGAAAGAAAAATGGGGAGATAAGGTTGTGTGTTGATTTCAGAAATTTGAATGTAGCCTCATTGAAAGATAATTACGAACTACCTAACATGGATACTATGTTGCATAAATTCACTGGATTTGATTTGTTATCTATGATGGATGGATTCTTAGGGTACAATTAGGTGTTGGTTAAAGAATGTTAGAAGATATAAATAAAGTAAACTAGATTTAGGAAAGAATCCAAGAGAGAGTGCAGAAATAAAAAGTTTACCATAAATGAAACGATGATCCAAGAACAATCACCAAGATCACCAAAATGCTGAAAGACCAAGACAAGAACACAAGAATTTTGGAAGGGGAAAAAAAAAGATAAAACCCCTTTGTGAATAATATGAATGAGGAAAGAAGCCATGAAAGAAAGAGAGCTTGAGCAAGAAGCTCATTACAATATTGTGAGAGAAAGAATGGGAATGAGAGAAGAAAAGAGAAGAAATCCCATGAGAACCAACTTGTGAGAACCAACCTTAAGAAGTGAGGGAGAAGCATCTCTTAAGTAGAGATGAGTGTAGGAGTTTGCATGTAACTCCCATATCCTATGAGTGCCACATTCACATTAAGTGTGTGCCATGTGTAAGAATCCTCTTAAGGAGGAATATCTAATTTCCTTATTAAAGGAATTACATAAAAAGAGTTGTCCTCCCACTAGAGGACAAAATACATGTAGGGATTCCATATGAATCTCCTAATTAAAATACAAGTAAAGATTATATATTATAACACCCCCCTTTAATATTTACTTGGGGTGATTACAACAAGGGGTATGAAACCAAATTTTTACAAAAAACTACAACTTGATCAAGTCAATATAATAAAGAAACTATATTGTCTCCAAGTTTTCAAGTGGTCTTCTGGAAACATGATGTACAAGTAGCTTTGTTAGAGCCAAGAGAAGTAGATGGGTCCTTTAAATGTGT
>MU224934.1:1853428-1869785 GCA_018584345.1 Thuja plicata | reverse complement strand
AAACAAGAAAAAACCCCTTTGTGAATAATATGAATGAGGCAAGAAGCCATGAAAGAAAGAGAGCTTGAGAAAGAAGCTCATTACAATATTGTGAGAGAAAGAATGGGAATGAGAGAAGAAGAGAGAAAAAATCCCATGAGAACCAACTTGTGAGAACCAACCTTAAGAAGTGAGGGAGAAGCATCTCTTAAGTAGAGATGAGTGTAGGATTTTGCATGTTACTCCCATATCCTATGAGTGCCACATTCACATTAAGTGTGTGCCATGTGTAAGAATCCTCTTAAGGGGGAATATCTAATTTCCTTATTAAAGGAATTACATAAAAAGAGTTGTCCTCCCACTAGAGGAAAAAATACATGTAGGGATTCCATATGAATCTCCTAATTAAAATAAAAGTAAAGATTATATATTCTAACAAAGAATCTGAGCAATTCAAAATAGCATTTACTACCCCTTGGGGCACCTATGTGTATGCTCGTATGCCATTTGGGCTAAAAAATGTTGGTGCAACTTTTCAAAGAGCTATGGATGTAGCCTTCAAAGACCTTATAGATGTTTTGATGGTAGTGTACCAAGATGATTTGATAGCTTTCTCAAAAAGAGCATAGGATCATTGCAATCACTTGGAAAAGGTCATGACAAAAGCACTGGAATATGGAGTGTCTCTGAACCCAAAAAAGTGTCACTTTGCTGTTACTGAGGGGAAACTTTTGGGACACATAGTATCAAAGGAGGGGGTGAGGGTAGATCCTTAAAGGGTTGAAGCCATCCAAAAGGTACTTGCTCCCAAGAAATTAAAAGGTATACAATCATTTCTAGGGAAGATCAATTTTGTTAGGATATTTATTGCCAACTTTGCCGAACTGGTTAAACCTATTGTCAAATTGCTAAAGAAAAGTGTGAAGTTTGAATGGGGCCAAGAGGCTCAGTTAGTCTTTGAAAAAATAAAACAAGCTATTCAAGAAGCACTAGTCCTCATATCCCCTGATTATACCAAGCCCTTCTCTTTGTTTACTTTTGCCTCATTCTATACTATTGCAACAGTCTTATTACAGAAGGATGGTGAAGGATTTGAACACCCCATTGCATTTTTTAGTAAATCATTACAGTCAGCTGAATTAAGTTACCAGTTGGTGGAAAAACAAGCTTATGCTCCGGTGAAGGTAGTCAAGGCTTTCATGCCCTATTTGGTGTGTGCAAAAGTAAATGCATATGTCCCTCATGCTACTGTCAAAGATATCTTTATTCAAAATGAAGTGATAGGAAAAAGATGTAAATGGATAAACAAAGTTTAAGAATTTGACATAGAACTCCATATCACTAAGTTGGTGAGGGGATTAGGGTTGGCTAAGCTGATGACAGAAGAAAACTTGGATTTAGTCTAAGTAAACAGTGTTGGTGTAAATGAGAACTGCTTGACAAGTATTGAAATGCAACCCTGGTATACCAATATTGTTTACTTTCTGAAAAATGCTAAATATCCAGATAACTTGAATAAAAACCAAAGGAGGAGTTTGAAACTGCAATCAAAGAAATATGTTTTGTTGCAGGGTGATTTGTTCTGGAAAAATAGAGATGGGATCTTGTTATTATGCCTTGAAAAAGGTCAATCAGAGAAGGTATTGAAAGAAATGCATGTTGGAATGTGTGGAGGGCACTATTCTTCTAGAACAATAGCCCATAAAATTCTGAGGGCTAGATATTATTGGCCTTGTGTTTTTCAAGATGCTTACACTTTTGTCAGGAAATGTGAGCCATGCCAGAGATTTTCAAGCAAGATGAAATATTCATGAGCATTATTGTTAAACCCTGTGGTAGCAGAGGCTCCCTTTGCTATGTGGGGAATGGACTTTATAGGAGAATTTGCTGAAAAATCAAGTGGAGGCCATAGCTAGATTTTGCTAGTAACTGATTATTTCACAAAATGGGCGGAGGCATTCCCAACTAAAAGAGAAACAAGCACTATGGTTATTGACTTTCTGATGAATAATGTAATTACAAGATTTGGTGTTCCCCTTAAATTGATAATGGATAATGCCATGTGCTTTAGGTCTAAAGAATTCACTGAATTTTTCTCTGATATGGGAATTGTTATGTCCTATTCATCCCCATACCACCCTCAAGCCAATGGTCAGGCAGAATCCAATAATAAGAGCATTTTGCAAATCTTAAAAAAGACCTTGGAAGGAAATAAGAGAGCTTGGCATGTTAAATTGAAACTTGCCCCTTGGGCTGATAGGATCATTGTCAAGAAGGGCACTGAATCGTCTCCCTTTGAATTGGTTTATGGTGTTCAGTCAAGAATGCGTGTCAACAACTTGTTCCCAATTTACAAGTTTATCCAAGATGAAGAAATGGAAGTTTCTGAACCCATGGAAGAAAGGATGGTTCAATAGGTAGAATTGGATGAAATAAGGAGAGAAAGCCAGAGAGAAAATATCAAACTGCAACAAAAAATGAAATACCTTTTTGACAAAAGGGTAGATGAGAGAAAGTTTCTACCTCGTGATTTTTTATTGCAATGGAAAACCAGGGCTGAAGATAAAGGAAAACAAAAGAAATTTGAATCACTATGGATAGGGCCTTTTGTTATATCCTGGATCTTTGAAAAAGATTATTATTTCCTCAAGAGTCTGGATGATGAAGAATAGGAATTGCCAGTGCATGGAAAATTCCTAAAAAAATTCTTTAATTAACCTTTCTTCTCCATGCACAATAGTATGTATTATATGTATAGGTGTATTTCCTTTCTGTCTTGTGTTTGTTTCTAGTTTTAGGTTAGTCTCGTTTGTGTTCTGCTTCCCCAGAGATCTATGGTTCTTGCTATAACCTGGTGTTTAAACATCCTCAGAGAGAGCCACTGTTGGTGTTATTTCATGTTTGAAATGTGCCTTGTAATTTTATTAGGGTCCCTTGTCATTGGTGGTGTCCAAGGCTTTGAAATCAGGGTTAAAATTACTCTTATGCCTCTGCAAATTTTGTTCTTACCCTTAACCTTGTTAAAAGTGGTGAAAAATGTCTTAAAAACTCTAAGTGTCTTGGCGAAGTCTATTTTCATGTTACTTTTTTGGTCATTTAAGTTACCTCAAGTCATGTGTTCACATTAAATGGGTTGCATTTTAAAAGATTGTGTTATCCTAACAGCTTTAATATTTCCTAAGTCATGCCGTTGAAAAAGTCCCTTTTTCTTCATTATCCTATGTGGTGAGCAAGTTGGTTTTGATCGAACGGCCCACTTAATACCTTAGTCAAAAAGTAAATGGAATCTATCAGTTAAGCCATTAAGCAGTTGCGATGCATGTCCTTGGTGGGGCTGAAAATTTGTAAAGGTTCTAAGTTAAATAGTGGGCAAGTATGAAGGAATCTGACGGTTTGCTTAAACGCTTAAAGGAAAAGTGAGCAGAATCTAATGAGTAAGCCATTAAGCGGTAGCGACACATGTCCATGGAATAATGTGGGTCTGGTCACAGATAGCATAAAGGTCGCTAAAGCTCAGAAGGATATAATGGTGGGCTTAATGGCTTATACCCAAGATGCATGACATCTATCAGACAAGTCATTAAGTGGTGATGACACTTGTCAACTAGTGGACCTGGATACTCAGAGTTGGCAAGAGTTTAAAAGGAAGTCAATTCATTTTACATCTAATGGTCAGCTTAATGGATTAAAATCAAAGTGCTCGACATCTAGTGAGTAAGAAATTAAGCGGTGTTGACATGTGTGCTGGGTAAACAGTTATTTTTGAGAAAATAAGATAGCTATCAGATGCAAAAAATGATGTCTAGAATCTACGGCTCAAATTCAAAGTTGTTAAAATGTGTTGCAGAGAGTCATTAAGCCACAAAATTGAAGCTTACGAATTGATTGCAGAATGTGTAGACACTCTAGTCAAATTTAATTCAAAAGACTGATTTGATTGAGGCCGTAAAATTGGTTAAGTCAACTTGCAGTCACAATAATTCATCAAAGTCATTTGAGAAAAAATGGGATTGCAGAGATAATTAGCTTCACACTACTACTGTGCAGAATGGGTAAGCTTTTCTGATTCACCAACATTCAGGTTGTTAGTGATATTTGCAGTTCAGAAGGGTTTTTAGAGCTTTTGTCTCAGAATTTAAATTTAATATTGAAAAAGCCCTAGATTTAGAATGGCCCCTAGAATTGAGATTTCTAGAAAAGTTGATTATCAGAAGAGAAACGTTAGGGAGGATTTGATATAGCAACTGCCATTATCCATAGGAGATGCCACTCAAATTAAAAGAATAGTTCCACCACATCCCTGTTTTAAAATTGGAGATGGGTTATATGATTCCGGTAGATGGGCAAAAGATGTCAAGACCAATTTTGATGGTCTTACTCTATTCACAACAGCTTATAGCCAAAGGAATGCCCCTATCCCAGATTGTAACATTTGGGAGTTAGATGTAGGAAAACTAATAGCACCTAGTGTGTTTATGGACACTGATTTGTTCACTTTGATTGCAAACACTTATGACAAGGTTGCTAGGGTTGTTAGGGATACCCAGGGAAATGTGCTATTAACTGTATCAGCTGATGAAATCAGAAGAATCTTCAAGTTGACTGACACCTCAGTACATATGGATGATATTGATTTTGAGTAATTTAAAGAAGTATACTAGACTCAGCGGGAGTATTATAGGGATGAGGCATTGAAGGGATACTTTAACAAAATAGGGAACTTGGTTGTAGTGGGGCCCCCAAAACCTTTCAAGTTGGATTTCTTTAATGGCAAGGCCAGAAAAATGTACAGTGCTCTATGTCAAGTTTTGGTGATAGATGAAGAAACAACAAGGCCTATCCACATAATGCTAATGGTCATTCAGATTCTACATCCCCACCTATCAGTAGTATTTGATTTTGCAGCTCATATTGCCCAGGAAATGCATGAGGGTTTGGCAGGAATCAAGGATAGCAACATACTTAAACCAATGGGATGGTATTCTCTCATGATGCATATGTTCTTGTTCAACAATGCAGACTTCTTTGAGGAAGAAATGGAATTGACTAAGCTCCAGGGTGATGAAGAATTGCTTGTTCAGATGTGGAGTGTTGATCTATCATGGGATAGGAAAAATGCCAGTTATGTTTATTTTGATAGGGTTTTTGCAACTAGACTCAAGTCACTATTATGCAATCAAAATGCTAGGGTCCACACTGAGATGATGAGGCTTTTGAGGCCTATGGAATATGCCCCATAATTAAAAATTTCTCACAATTGGGGAGATCTAATTTTGTACCCTTTTTCTACAGTGATTAGGATTTATGGATTCAGGGGAACACCTTATGTTTTGTCCTACAGAGTCCCTCTCATGATAGGAATAGAAGAGATCATAAAGCAATTGGGTGGGCTATGGGAAGAAGCCCTGACTGGGAAGATGAAGGGAAACATTTTCCCTACCCTCACCAGAGCCCATCATTTCATCATAACCAAAGGTGGGTGGACACACTTTGATAAATATTTTGAGCCTTATCACTTAGCAACATTTATATCCAAGTGTGTGGATAATGAAGATTTCATAATGGGTATGTTCAGAAAAAGGACTAAGTGCTTGGAATTAGAACATCAGTTCAACTACCCTAAGGATATCATCAGAAACATTTTTGACCTTGGTGTCCAGGAATTCAGGAAGGAGAAATGGTTGGCATACAAGAAGTCTTTGGACTTTGTACACAATTTTGACAAGTCTTATGATCCTTTAAGGGAATTTTTCCCATGGTCCTATAAGATTGACTCCCTAATGAACTTATTTGAGGGAATCATACAAACCCTAAATGAGAAGAAGTAGAGGATAATAGAAAGTGAATGAGAAAAGGCTCTTTCTATTATGAATAAATTTCCACAGGGAAGAATAGTCCCACCAGGGGATTATGTAGTATACAAGAGGAGAGGGTACACTACCATCATGCCCAAAACTGATAAACTTCCTCAACATAAGGGAAAAAGGCTAGCAAGTGCTAGTATTCAAGAAGTGCCCTCTTCCAAAAGACAAAAAATGGAAATCAGAGAGCAAGGGAGTGAATTTTACTCTCCTTCTCAATCCCCCATGCAATATGATGACCAAGCCATTGTTGAGAAATTGGTGCAATTGAGGAATGATGGTGAAGTTGTTGTCACTACTCAGGAGCTACAAGAAGGGATGCCAGAGGCACCTAAACATATAGCAGTTGACCTCACAGTGGCAGAGTTTATAGGTAAGGAATTAGATCCTATAACCAAGCAAGCCAGTGATGAATTCTCGTCAGATGACAATTTTGTCAAAACTAGGGCATTCATTCAATTTTTATGGAGATGCCATATTGATGAATTCAATCATAAATGCAAAAAGCTACAAGAAGCCCAACCCAATTTTTCTAAGGGAGATATAGAGAAATAAGTCAAGCAGGAGATGGTCTCCAAATTTGATAAGATCACCCTTGAAGAGGGTAGAGAAATGGTTAAGAAGTAGGGAGTCCTCGTACTGCCTCAATGGGATTCAGTAGATGCAGTGGTTTTTGATGCTGTCAGGAAGCAGGAAAAGCCTATGAGCACTACTAGGACATCAATTGGTGCCCAGTTTAGTGAAGACCAGTCAGCCCTAGAAATTGGTCATTGAAGATAAAGGACAAGAGGAGAATGATGGAAGATGATAAGATTGAGGATAATGGAAGCCTGATTGTCAAGAGATTTGCTGAAACTTCAGGAACTGAAGTAGCAAATCTTGTTGTTCAAAAAGCTAGCTTGAGCCCGAGGGTGGCGGAGAAAGAAAAGGAGGCTTATGATAGCTTGAATAAGAAATATGAATTTGTACTCAAAGCCTACAATGATGAAAATGTCAAGTCCTTATTGAAGGATAACAAAATAGTAGTATTGGAGGGTAAGAAAAAGGTCCAATTAATGCCCCAAAGGGTAATTGCTCAGGAACCTCACCAACCCTCTTCCTCTAGTCCATTTGTGACTTATCCCCCATCCCTTGCACCTTTGAGTCCCACTACCCAAGAAGCCATTGATGCTAAAAGAGCTGAACTAGAGGGTGAGAAAAGCAGGTTGATCAGTGAAAGATCAAGGCTAGAAGAAGAGGGAAAAAGGGATCTTGAAGACTCCCCTGCATACAAAGAGGCTAAGGAATTAGTGAATAAAAGGCACTCTGACTAGATATTTTCCAACCTCAAGAGGTGTTCTAGTGAGATCAACCTTTCTAACCTCTATTTACTAGGAAAGAAGATTGCAGGAATCATGAGCAGACATGATGAGGGTAAGAAACAATGGGACCTAATAATTGATAACTGGAAGGGAAAAGCAGCCCATATTAAAAAAATTTACTCTCTTTCCAAGGAGCAAAACAATATTGATATCATCCTAACAAGCACCCACAAATGTCTCAAATTGATGGTTAACTTGGATACCAAGAAGAACATGGTCATCAGAAGAATAGAAACTTTGAGAGGAGATTTCTCTAGGGATAGATATGACATGTTTCCCAATATGTTCAAACAAGATGGTAACATAAATAATGAAGCCCTATGGCTAAGGAAACTTAATGAAACACTGACTAGCAGGGTAAAAAGTATTATTACATTAGAAAACACTGGCTGGTTTGTGTTAACTATTGCCATTTGAAATAAAGCCAAGGTAGTTTTTGAATCTTGGGAGGAAGAAATTAAGAAATTCAATGTTGATTGGGAAGAATTCAATAGCCAGAAGGATGAGGTCCTCAGTTTCAATTGGCCAAATGATGAGGTGTTCACCACATGGGTTAGCAAGTATGGTATAGTCACTCTGGTAGCATGAGACAGTAAGTATAAGAGTGATAACAAACACCAAAGATGTTGAGCAGATTGGGAAAATCATATATTGGGGGCTCTACATCAGCAAGAGGACAAATTCCAGGTGACAAGGACCCAGCCACCTCAGAACAACTTCAAGCATTCAAGCGGTCATAGGACAAAAGATTACATGGCTTGTAACAAAGATTTGTTATCCCATCCGCCTGAAATTTTGTCTCATCTGTAAACTGTATTTTTTCCTCTAGCCTAGTCATCCGTATCTTGTTGCATCCTTATTTTCCAAAAGGATTCCAAGATTACTAAGGCTTTCTATAAGTAGAAATTTGTAATATTGTAATAAGGATGGTAAAAAAATAAAACTACAAGGTAGACTTTTGAATTGTGTCTGAATTTTGGTTTTGAGTCTTTGAATGTACTAACATCAAGGTTACATTAATAAAATATAATGGAATCTCCATTTTTATACCAATGATGTCTTTTTGTATTTGTTCTTAGTTCTTTTATGTTCAATTTGTAAGGCATTTTGAGTATACTGGTTATAAGGTAACCATGTCATTGTTTGTGAGTTGCTTTCAAGGAGAGTTCTAAATCTTGCAGATTATTGTAGAGGGTTAGGTGTATGCAGGAATTTGATATAGGAGTGTAAGGATGAGAGGATAGTTTGTAAGGCATTCCATCTAAGTTTTATTTGTATTTCCATTAATTATCCCTGATGTATGCATGTTTTATTCTGACTCTATGACCCATGATTAGGCACTGGCTGAAATTTTGACAAGTGGTTGTTATCATCAATCCAATTTAAATCAATCTTTATATATCTATTATCTCAAATTCATGTTTAGCTAATTTTATTTAGTACAATTCATGTTAGTGATTCCTTGAAGAGTTAATCAATAGGATATCCTTCCTAGTTCTGAGAACTTAAAAAAAAGAAGGATTATAAATCCTTAGTCCATTGTGAGATTCTCTGTCATTCAGTGAGTCTGTAAGTAGGTACACCTGCCTGAGTTTGTGGAGCTCAAAGTGAAGAAGGATTTCATCCTTGTTAATTAGCCTTTTCCATGTAAGAATCTATGTTGGTAATAGAGGTCAAGCATTATTGATGTATTGTTGATTCCTACAAGAAAAAGAGCTAACATAACCAACTAAAGTGATACGAGGAAGAGGCCTTTATGAATATATCACAAAAAGAGTTTGAGAGGTAGAGGAATTGATCCTTGTAAATTATCTGAAAGAAGCAAATGACTTGGTAGTTGACCAGATAAATTTTATGTAGATAGGAAGGTATCCTTCACACTACCCTTTGAAAAAATGAAGATACTATAGACTATAAGGTGTCAGATATCTCTTGATCGAAGTTGTACTCTTTAGGAGAAATTTCAATTGAATTCTACTAAGATGTGATAATGAGACCCAGATCTAGAAGGTATTAGAAGAAATACATAACGGTTCCTCAAGTGGTCACTATTTATCCAGAACAACTAATGTCAAAATCATGTAAGCTAGCTACTTTTGGCCAACCACATTTTTTGATTGTTTTAAATTAGTAAATAAATGTGAAAAATGTCATTTCTTTGTAGGGAGAAGAAAGAATTATGTCATTCCATTGAGGCCCATCATAGTTTATGAACCCTTTGCATAGTGGGGCCTGGATTTCATCAGGATGATCAAGCCCCCCTCAAGTGCTGGAAATAGATGGATTCTTACATCAATAGATTATGTCACCCATTGGGAAGAATTAGATCCACTAACAAATGCCACACCAAAAGAGATTGTTAGCTTTCTCGAGGGGTTGGTGTCAAGATTCAGGCCCCCAAAAACAATAATTTCAGTCAATGCAAGAACATTCGTGAGAACCAAGATGTATAATTTTGCACTAAGAAATGGTATTTTTCTAAAGGCATCTTCAAATTATTACCCTAGAGGAAACAAAATAGCTGAATTAAAAAATAAAAGCTTGATCAGGATCATGAAAAGGATTGGTTCAAAACACCATTGAGAATGGCACAAACACCTGTAAGTTGTGTTGTGGGCATATAGAGTTAATCCAAAGTAGGTTCCAAATAATTCACTATATGTGTTGGTTTATGGGAAGGAATCTCTCCTTCCCATATTAATATAAATTATGCTATAATAGCTCTTAAAGTCTCTAGAAGTTAAGGAAGATGGAGCCATGAATGTAAGGTTGGTTGAATTGTTAAATCTACAAAAATAGTGTGAATAGGACTTCCCCTCCCTTACATGTCATCAATGGATTGTCAACAAAAGGTTTGACAAAAGGTTGTCAGACCCAATTTCTAAGTATAATGGCCTAGTTCTAAATTTCAACAAAAGGGAAAGTAAATTAGGTCAGCACACAAAATCTAATGCTCTATGGGAGGGCCCTTTTTGTATTTCAAACTAAAAAGGTGGAAATTATTTCAAGATGGAGTACATGGAAGCCCTTTCAAGACCTTGGTAAACATGATCCACTTCAAACATTTCCATCAATTTCTCACCTTTCCTTCTTGTAAATAATAGGTTAGTCATGCTTTATTTTCAATAAGTATTGTCAGGTACATTTGCTTCGCTTTTCACTTTCTAGACCTCCATTTTTTTAGCTCATCCCTCTTTTTCCATAAGTGGTAGCTAGTATCATCCTGCACATCTTGAAACTCACCCTAGGACTGTCATGTCAAATTCCCAGCAGTTGCTAGTGCCTCATTTTCTAAAATGGTGATGAGTCTAGTCAGTTTGTACTCCACCCCTTTCATCTGCATATTGCATGAATAATGAGGAAATAAATGCACATGATTATGGTGGTTAGAACCTTTCTTTTTATTTTCTTATTGTCGAAGCTTGAATATTTTTAGAAATTGTCAAGAAGGGCTTCAAGTTCTGGTTCTCACGTCTTCGATCTAGTATTTTATCCTCTAAATTTCAATGTCTTGCATTATTCCCTACACCCCAAAGATGGATAATATGTTCATTAATGCCTTGTATGCCCAAGCACCCAAAGTTACAGATAATATGCCACGAAAAATAGAAATGGATAAGATTGAAATCACCAGACATGTGACACTAGTTAAAAACCTGATAGATTATATCTAATACACATTGCTAGAATCATCAACAAAAGGGGTGAGGAAAGGGGAATTACAAAGGATATTGAGCAAAAAAAAAGAGCAAATGGGCTTGAAAAAATAGAATTTTGGCTTACCTCAGTGCATTGTGCCTAACATTTACCCTTTCCCTAAATTGATAGATGCCATGGTGGGGTATTTTGATGCATCAAAAACCACCATCCATTTCAATAACCTAAGTGTGGAGATAAATATACATTCAATTAGAAGCATGCTATGAATTCCTAAGGGTGTGAAAAATATAGTGTTTTTTGATAAGTCTGTGCAGGAGAACAAATGGAAGCACTTGTCAGACTCACTAACATTTCTGGGCCAAAAATTGCAGGTCAGGTTTCTGGGTAGGCCACGCTTCCTAATTCCACATTCAACCTTTAAGAATGACTCAAAAGACATTTTCTCCATGCTCATGTCTATTTTTGGGATGGGAAATGATACATCCATGAAAGAGTTTGAAGCAGTCGTGGCATACCAGTTAAAATCATATTCGGGTTCTAGCACCCGACATGATTTTTGTAATGTGAATAGAGATGAAATGAACCAACAACTCCAGGAATACCGTATCTCTTCACAATTAAGGTATCCCTCCTTTTTGTTCCACGTTTTGTTGCATCAAAATTTTAAATTATTTGAAAAATTATTGTATTTAGATATCATAGACCTCAGCGACCGTAGAAAACTTGTTTCTATGTGGACACCTATTTTAAGAAGGTCAGGTGATTATGATGAGTTTCTAGGGAATTTATTGAGGCCCACCATGCATGTTTTTGTGAACCCAATTGACCAAAAATAGACTCACCATGGTTCAGATGACCTGGATATAGAGTTTCTAGATTTGGATAGAATGGTTCTACGAAGTCGATTTCACTATTATCTGAATGCATGGTTTTATCAAGAAACCTTTCTTTCTCCCCACTTTCATCCCAAATAGAGTGTTGGACCTGGATTATTTTAGATAACTCTCTTTGATCGATGAGAGAATGGGCATAGCGAAGAATAAAGCAATGATATACAAATGACCAGTCACTTTCGGTGGTGTAACATTAAACAAGAAGAAGTATGAAAATCTACTGAGCTCAAAGCTTTCTCAAATTGGTCTCCTACTACTTGATTACTCTTGGGATTTTGACCCAAATGGGTATTTTAAGAATAAAATTAATTGCGTGCCCCATCGCTCATGGACATATTGGGAAGAAAGAATGAGCCCTGCTCAACCCTTGATAGATGTTTCAATTAAATATCTTCATACCATGTTGGGGGTCACCCCCCATAGCTATATTTCTATGAGGTCAAGCATTCATATAATCCCAATTTAAAAATCTCCCACACTCTAAAGGACCACATTAGGAGGGAGGATTGGTCATACAAGAAGATTGATAAACGTTGGATTTTTAGGCAGGAGTCCAAGCTAAATTTTTATTCCATGTATAATAACAATTTGGATGGGGTATTTGAAGAAAAATGGGATGAAAATTAAAATAAAGGTTCCACATTAGGAAGCCAAGATCAAGAAGAACCTATCCACTCTATTCCTATTAATCTTCCATAAAAATAAGATGCGACATTGAATATAGTTGAAAATCATGTGGAGGAAGCAACACATCCAAAGATAAAAGAAAGATCTAAAGAAGCTGGGGTTTTTAAAGAACTGTGTTATCATTGTATCCTTACTTAAATCTTGAAGAGAAAGAGGATAAGGACCCTGCAACTTGTTTCTCCTCTAGAAAATAAAATAAGAAAGGCCAGGAAGTTCATACAACAAGAATTAGAAGAGGAGGAAGAGGAACATGGCCCGCATGTAATGCAAGAGGAGATAACACCACCTCCACCATCATCAATTCCTTAGGTATGTTTTTTATCTATCCCTCCTCTGTTCTTAGTCTCTAGTCTCTACACCACTCCATCCTTCTGTCTCCTCTGCTCAATTTTTTGCCTCGCCTACTCCTCATCTATCTTTGTAGTTAGTTGTCTTATCCCCATCGGGAGCCAAGTATATCCCACCTTTCAATCTAATCTCCCCACTGGAAATTACCCTAGGTACCCCTATAGAACCTTCTACAACTTTGACTCCTTTAATTCCTCCAGTTGGTGTTCCTATTGCAGGGGATAAAGATATGTTAGTAATAACTGAGAGGGGGGGTGAATCAGTGGTCTCAAAAAATTATCCTTCAACTATTTACCACCAATCAAATAAACCTCAGATTATTATGTCTCTACAAGATGCATGCCATGAAATACTTATAATGATTAACTGTCTGTTGGTTTTCCTTGTCTGTCCTTATTCTCCTTGATTACCAATAAGAAGTATAATTATTTACAAAAATACAGTAAATATGCAGAGTATACCGATCAACCCAAAAATGCATATGTGAAATGTAAAATAGTAAAGTAATAAACCATACACACATAACAAATGGATTTTAACATGGAAACCCTATTAAGAGAAAAAACCACTGGGACCGGTACCCCAAATTTTCACTCTTTTGAAGTGAGCCCTGTTAAGAGCCAACCATGTTAAAAGTTACAAACACACTATTAGGTGTGACCTTGTTAGAGGATTTTACACATATAGGTTGTCACTTAGTATCAGGCATCTAATGTTTCCATCCTTGAATCAGCCTCTCTCTTAGAATATCAATAGGCATCGAGCATATCCAATGCTACTTTCATGAATCAACCTTTTTGGCACTACTTGGGAAGTACCTCAATATATAAAAGGTTGTTAAGTCCTGCTCTATTAAGAGACTTGATGCTTCAATGGTTAAACTGAAACAAAATGACCTATTTCTAATGCAACTTGAATTACAGATTTTTAGATCTATTTAAGTACATTACCTCTCTGATCAATGTATCAATTCAATTCTTTTGTGATCCATACTTTCTGCTCTGTGATGCTGTGTTCACTATTCATCGGTGTCTGCAGAATTCCTTAGCTCTACTTCAGCTAGATTGATCAGTACTACATGAAGTTGTTCTTCATTAGTTTCTTTTTATCATCCTCTTTCTATTCACTCCCCTTAATCCCTTTTCATGTGATATGAAAATGAATTAAGCTTGTCTCTTATATAGACATGATATTCACTGTTTCTTGATTATTGATTCTTGATTCTTGCTTCTTGGCGTGAAAAAAAATCCAACCAATTTGATTTAAAGAATAACTCCTGATTTATCTCGTAGTTATCTTTATGCCAACTGTATAAATCTTCTTTAAATCAATCACTTAACTCTGGTCGAATAAAACAAAGAAAACAACCAGTTAAGTCTATCTTTAGCTCTTTCCAGCTAGATATTTTTTCATTTTCTAAACTCTCTATTCCGTCAATATACTCTACAGTTAGTCATCGGTTACAACTGCCAGTTTTGTCAGTGTGACTCCAGTTAGCTTCGAGATCTCCATCCATCGGGCATCATTGGATTTTACTCGCCAGGCAACTCTATTTTCAGCTCGTCGAGCATCCTGTGGTTTTACTTCATTGGCCAACACTGTCTTCTAATCGTCAGGTATCACTGTGACTTTTCTTCTTTGCCTTTACTGGTGGTGTGCACTCCATCGGTGTTGTCTGTTACTTGGTGAATACTTGACTTTTATGCATTACTGAAAGCATAACCTTTGTTCCATTGATTCTCTGAAGTCTTTGGCATTATATACATGACCGTACAGATGATATCAAGTTGACATCAATGATAATACAAACCATTAACTAATTTAATATCTTGCATTATCTTCAACTTAACATTATCAAACACTCAATCAGTTACATATCATCAATCTCTCCCTTTGGCAGTGATGGAAACATAATATATTATCACACTATACTATTTCTAATACAATATGAAATACAACAGTTGAGATTCATCAAACTACCAATCATTTTTTTCTGTCAACCGATAAATGTTTGATCACCGGTAAGCTCTATTTTAGCTTAGATTTTATTCTTGCAGCTCTCTGTATTTCTTGTTCTGATGTGTTGCATCCTCTCCTTATGTCAATATCTCTCCTTTGACTATTCTTCATGTTTGATGTCTTTCTCTCTTGTCAGCAACTCTTCCTTTGTATTAACTCCTTCATAAAAACTCTCTACCCATGGATATGATCTCTCCATGTTGGAGTAATCTGATAATGGATAATCTTTCTTCTTTTTCTGAAGACTGTGATAATATGGATAAACTCTCTCCCTTTGACATCAATGCCAAGAAAATATTTTACAGATATCTGACATTAATGTCAAGTGATCTTTTCTCTCCATCCATAATATATTCCTTGAATTTCCCTTATCCATCAACAATACATCAATATGTTCTGGTGCTCAGTTCTGATATATACCTATTGTATATAGATGTAGCTTTGAAGTTCATCCTTTTTTCTTGCATCAACATTAATGATATTCTAAGAATATGTAGGCTGATGCATCCTTGAGTCATTTTACTGACTAGTAGACAAGGGTTTGACCCCTAGTCTCTTTCTCAAGTACTCAAACGTATCCTTGGGCAGTGGCTTGGTGAAGATATCAGCTAATTGCTCTTTTGATTGCACATACTCAAGTATCACCTCTTTTTCTTGAACTTGTTCTCTTAAGTAATGATACTTGATGGAAATGTGTTTAGTTTTTGCATGCATGACTGGATTCTTGGAAATGTTTATTGCACTGGTGTTATGACAATAGATAGTCACTGGTTCTAAGATCTTCATATGCATACCTTCCAGCAACTGTTTGATCCATGCAATGTTTGAGAAATTTGTAGTAGCAGCAACATATTCTTCTTCTATAGTAGACTGTGAGATGCATCCCTGCTTTTTACTAATCCATGTGACAAGTCTGTCACCCATAAAGAATTCTCCTTTAGTTTTGCTCTTCTAGTCATCAAGATTTCTAGCCCAATCAGCATCGATAAACACCTTAAGTTCAAATTTGCCTTCTCTTCTATACCATAAGCCAAATTCCTCAGTATTCTTCATATATCTTAGAATTCTTTTCATAGTAGTCATATGTGATTCCCTGGGGTTAGCATAAAATCTAGCAACAATTCCCACTGCATGTGCAATATCTGGTCTAGTGTGTACAACATACATGAGTTTTCCAATTATTGATCTGTACAAAGTCTAATTTACCTATGTTTTCTTGTCTTCTTTTGTCAACTTACATCCAGTAGTCATAGGTGTTCCAACTGGTTTATAATCTTCCATCTTGAATATTTTTAGGACCTCTTTGATGTATTTGGACTATGTAATGAAAATACCTTCAATTTGTTGAATGATCTGTAGACCAAGAAAGAACTTGATCTTTCCAAACATAGATATCTCAAACTCTTTGCTCATCTCATCATCAAATGATTTGCATAGCATATCATTTCCTCCAAATATGATGTCATCAACAAATATTTCAGCAATCAAAGTGTTAGCATCAGTATCTTCCTTCAAATAAAGATTACTATTTTCACTAGTCCTTACAAAT
>MU224934.1:1829371-1840332 GCA_018584345.1 Thuja plicata | reverse complement strand
CCTTGTAGTATTCAAAAGTCTCAAACTTTTTCTTATCACCAGTCATATGATGAGTGCAGCCACTATCTATGATCCAAACATCATTTTTGCTAATTTTAGATATGAGAGTTGTTTCTACATACCTTTCCTCATCATCATCTGAATCATCCTTTACAGCAACAAACACCATCTTGATGTCTTTATCAGATTCGGTGTCAGTATCATCATCCTTGCATTTTTCTAGGTAGTTGACCTTCTTTCCTTTGCCCTTATAGTCTCAGGTATCTCTTCTTTCTAATTGTCAGTAGCTTCTATAATCACCTTTGTCAGACTTCTTCTCAAAAGATCTGTCATCTTTTCTTCTGTTAGTACATCTTGCAACAAAATATCCAATCTCTTTGCAATTAAAACAAACAAGTGGTAATTTGCCTTTGCCTCTCTACATTCTTCTGGCCATAAGTGCTTCTATTTCATCAAGATCATCTTCTTCATTTTCACTATCATTATCTTTTCTCATAGTGTTTTATTGACTTGATTTACTTATTCTCATAGAAGTTTTGAATGCAGACTCTATGTTTGGTAAGACACTATTATCAAATTTATTCATCTCAAATGAAATCAATCTTCCAATTAAACTATCTAGAGTAACATTGCTATTTGCTACTACTCTCATTTCTTGAATGGCAGATACTCTAATAGCATAAGTAGGCAATAAGGTTCTTAGAATTTTACGTACCACTGTATCTTCTTCCAGTACACCTCCAACTCCTCAGATAGAATTGACTACCTCTTTCATTCTTGTGTTGTACTGAGTGATGTTTTCTCCTTCTTTCATTTTGAGATCAAACTTTCTGCTAAGGCTTCCTACCTTGGCTCTCAAAACATTTTTGTCACCACCATGTACAAGTTTTAATTTGTCCCACATCTGCTTTGTAGTTTTTCATTCTTTGACATCTTCAAATTCAGCATCGAAGAGTGAGGAAGCAAGCTCTATCATCGTGACATTATGTTCATGCTTCTCTCTCATTGTTCAACTGTTGGTGCTCCTATGGGAAACACATATTCAGTTTCAAGGAATTGAGTAACATCATTACCAATACCTGATAAGTGGAGTCTTATCCTTCTTTGCCATGAAGCAAAATTGTCTTTGATCAAATTGGGCACATCTCATCTGTTCATCTTGTGATCTTTGACTTAGGTCTCTAAACCTTCCTTCTAAGCACACAAGCTCTGATACCAATTGTTAGTAATAACTGAGAGGGGGGGTGAATCAGTGGTCTCAAAAATTTATCCTTCAACTATTTATGACCAATCAAATAAACCTCAAATTATTATGTCCCTACAAGATGCATGTCATGAAATACTTATAATGATTAACTATCTGTCAGTTTTCCTTGTCTCTCCTTATTCTCCTTGATTACCGATAAGCAGTATAACTATTTACCAAAATACAGTAAATATGCAGAGTATATCGATCAACCCAAAAATGCGTATGTGAAATGTAAAAAAGTAAAGTAATAAACCATACACACATAACACATGGATTTTAACGTGGAAACCCTGTTAAGAGAAAAAACCACTGGGACCGATACCCCAAATTTTCACTCTTCTGAAGTTAGCCCTGTTAAGAGCCAACCTTGTTAAAGGTTACAAACACACTATTAGGTGTGACCTTGTTAGAGGATTTTACACATATAGGTTGTCACTTAGTATCAAGCATCTAATGTTGCCATCCTTGAATCAGCCTCTCTCTTAGACTGTCAATAGGCATCGAGCATATCCAATGCTACTTTCATGAATCAACCTTTTTGGCACTCCTTGGGATGTACCTCAATATATAGAAGACTATTAAGTCCTTCTCTGTTAAGAGACTTGATTCTTCAATGGTTAACCTGAAACAAAATGACCTATTTCTAATGCAACTTGGATTGAAGATTTTCAGATCTATTTAAGTACGTTACCTCTCTGATCAATGTATAAATTCAATTCTTTTGTTCTCAATACTTTCTACTTTGTGATGTTGTGTTCACTATTTGTCGGTGTTTGCAAAATTCCTTAGCTCTACTTTATCTTGATTGATCAGTACTGCATGAAGTTGTTCTTCATCAGTTTCTTTTTAGCATCCTCTTTCTATTCACTCCCCTTAATCCCTTTTCATGTGATATGAAAATGAATTAAGCTTGTCTCTTATATAGACATGATATTCACTGTTTCTTGATTCTTGATTCTTGGTTCTTGGCGTGAAAAACAATCCAACCAATTTGATTTAAAGCATAAATCTTGATTTATCACATAGTTATCTTGATGCCAATTGTACAAATATTCTTTAAATCAATCACTTAACTCTGGTCGAATAAAACAAAGAAAAAAACCAGTTAAGTCTATCTTTATCTCTTGCCAGCTAGATATTTTATCATTTTCTGAACTCTCTGTTACGTCAGTCAACTCTCTTGTTAGTCATTGGTTACAACTACTAGTTCTGTCGGTGTGACTCCAGTTAGCTTCAAGATCTCCGTCTGTTGGGCATCATTGGATTTTACTCATTAGGCAACTCTATTTTCAACTTGTCAGGCATCCTGTGGTTTTTCTTCACTGGGAAACACTGTCTTCTGCTCGTCGAGTATCACTGTGACTTTTCTTCTTTTCCTTTACCGATGGTGTGCACTCCATCGGTGTTGTCTGTCACTTGGTGAATACTTGACATTTATGCATTTCTAAAAGCATAACCTTTGTTCCATTGATTCTCTAAATTCTTTGGCATTATATACATGACTGTACAGATGATATCAATTTGACATCAATGACAATACAAACCATTAACTAATTTAATGTCTTGCATGATCTTCAACTTAACATTATCAAACACTCAATCAGTTACAAGTCATCAAGATATTCCTCATGCAATCATGGAACCCTGCTTCAGTGCCACTAAACAAGTCAGGTTGGAAAGAGCCCATAAGTTTAGAAGAAGAGATGACAGTAAACCAACCTCTGCAAATTTTGCCTCCATATATATTAAGAAGAACAATATTTTCACGATCATCACTCAAATTCTTACCATCCAAGGAAAAAACCAAGGCCAAATGCAACCCAAGAATTTTTATTCTTGCGTTGTCTCAATGAATCTTGGTCATGGAAGATCCCAAGATCCAATGGAGCTAATGGAAGAATCTCAAAAGGTATTCACGGTCGACTACCTCAATCTCACTCAAAAGTTGGAAAAGAGGGAGAGGGATTTGCAAAACTTTGTTACTCAAAGTGATGATCTAAAGCTACAAATTAGGGCTCTTCAAAAGGACAATTTGTGTCTTTCCAATGAGTTTTAGGTTAAATCAAATGAGGAGATAAATAGTCTATACGATAAGGTGGTGGAGATAAATCAAGTTCTATCCCAAAGGTGTACCAAAGTAACTTAGAAGGATAGGGACCTAGTCACTAGCCAAGATCAAAACTACAGGTGGAGCAAGCATCGTAGACAAAATAATCCTAGCTACAGAGTGAGCTGCAAAATCTCCAAAAAAACTTGATCTGGAGTGATTAAATGTTAGGAGGGTATTAAAGGAGATGAAAGGAAAAGGGAAGGAGACGATTGAGTGTCAACGAAGCTTGCTGACTGAGCACTCGCATGTGTGTCATCTCAAGGAGTCTATCAAAATGAAAGAGGAACAGTTAAATCAACTATATATCTCTTCTTTGCCTCAACCTTTGCAAGGTATATGCTTTTAGTGTAGAATTTATATACCCCCTTCTAGGAAAAAAAAATTGAGGAGTCCACGCTCATCCTGATGCCAACCTTCAAGTTCATGGAAAATGATGCAAATTTAAGTAATGAGTTAGAGGATTCCCTAGAGGACACCCAACAAAAAATTTCTCCTAATGTGAATGAGGTGAAAATCTTAATTGAGAAACTCTATAAAGTGGAAGATGACACTTTGTTATCTATTGGGATCACAGATAGGCAACTTGCAGTAGTATGGACTGGTGATTTCATCAAATGTAGAGAGGTAATTACACATACCAGGGAATGCCTCAATGAGATTAAGGCTTTAATTATCCCAAAGAAGGAAAAAATTACAACATTCTTCTAGGTTGTACTCCCATCACCTTTTGAATAAGATGGATAAATTATGGGTGAAGATCAGTTTAAACAATTTATGGAGCTAAAATGATAGGATCACTCTTTCAAGAAAGTCCTAGGACCTGAACCTGATGCCACCTAGGACAAGGCAATCTTGTATCCCTTAAAATTTATTTAGTTTAGTATAAACATATCTAGGGGTAGCTTAAGAAACTTTACTTTTAGAGAGAAAAAAATTCCTTGTACAATGCCTTCAGCAACTTCCAACTCCATAGTTTCTTGAGCGTAGAAGAATGGGCTCCCTTGCAGTCTACCTTGGCCATGATTTCATTGGTCCCATCCTCCCCTCTTCTTTTTCCTAGGACCAAAGATTTTGGAGTTTGACCTTGCAGGTGATTTCCCCACGAGTTGTCAATTATGTATATGTCTATATAGACTGCCCCATTATCATGAGTCAGAGTTTGTTGTTGTGGGCCAAAGTGTTCCTTTTCCTTCATGAGCCTAATACTTCATTATTCATGGAATTTAAGTGACATTGGACATAATTCATAACCCCAGGAATTTTTAAAGAGCATGAGGAGTTTCTCTAGTTAGAAACTTCATCATGCTACCATGTCTCTCAAGCCCCTTCAGGCAAGGTTATTTGCATTTTCAAGAGTGGATGATGATGGTGGTACCAGTTTTGATTCTCCTAGGAGATGTGTCAAATGGATCGGTGTTTTTAGGAGACAACATATTATGGTGGCTCCTCTAACAACCTTGAAAAATGATTTTCTCCAGGTGGTGGTCTAATTGGTGTGGGTTTATTGTTGGGAAACAATCTTTCTGGTTACAGGTTTGCTTTAAGAGGGGATTTTTTCCTGTTTTCAGGGGTTGGATTTTTAGTTGATGCTAATACTAATATTTGAATAGAGGATATTTGCCTCTAATATAATTTTGGGATATCATATTTGTAGAATTTTCTACTAAATATTTTCTTATTAATTTAGATTTGATTGTGCTTGATTGAGCCTTTTGGTTTGAATTGATATTGAATACACTAGAAGCATATGCCAATTTTAATATTGATTATATCATAAGACTCTAGTATTTTTATGTTTAAGATTACTTCCAATGATGGACAATGTTTGAAACTAACTCTTCCAGTTGAAATTAATTAAGAAATAGAGGTACTCCATGATGTGATGTTATCAGAAGTAAATAGATGAATAGGTATCTTTGAATATTTTTATTGTTTCTAAGCTTTTATAAATGCACCCATTAAATGATATGAATGTTTAGATCTGTAACACCCCAAAATTGGCATCTTGCAACCCTAACCAATTTTGTTGCATTTTTCATTCTTATGAATCATCAAAGTCCTATTGTACTAGGCAATTCTGAGTTTTGGCTGACTCTACTCGACCTGAGTGTCAAATGCAAAAAATCCTAAATCTGCATTAATCATACATTATATTTAATTCCTAAATATCTATTGGCTAAACAAACCCTATGATTGAATTAATTTAATTATAAATTCCTAGCACTTTAATTAAATTAAATTCACCCCTTTTAGCTAAAATACATGAAAAGGAATTAAATAATATTTAATTATTAAATAAATATCCTCATTTCAATAATTGAATTTAATTATTTAGATAATTGAGAAAAATATATTTATGAAGTCATACTTTATTTATTTAATTAAATATTCTCTCAAAAAGCTTCTCTTCAATTCAGAAATAGAAACTTTGAATTAAATGTGCTTTAAAGAGAAAGAAAATAATTAAAATCAAAAGAAAATAGTTAAAAACAAAGAGAAAACAGTTCATTGTTTTCTTTTAAAGAAAACTTGCTAATATGAATTGGATTTTTTATCTATTTTATTTCAAAAAGGAAACTTTATATTCTAAGCAGGCTCTTAATCTATAAAAGAGCTCCCATTTCTCATTCAAACCCCCAGTCATTTTTATGCATTGTTAGAATAACGAATTGCTGTTGTATTTTAGCTCATAATCTCATTTACATTTAGCTCTCATTTTGCAATAGAATAGCTTCATTTTCTTAGAATAATCTCATATTTCTTATCATGTCTTAGCTTAAATTCATTTAGATTAATCTTGAATCTTTCATGTTTTTTAGATTAATCTTGCATTACATTGCATCACATTCATGGAGAAAAATCCTTCATTCTTAGATTGGTCTATGGTTGTAAGACTCTCATTCTGAGAGCTATTGGAAACCCCATCTAGATAGAAGGCAACAGGTCGAATCATACAGGCATGCAGGATGAATAACTCATATTCACTTCTGTATGTGGCTGATGAACAAGGACTACGTTGAAGTGTATGGCTAAGTAACAAGGCCAAATTTAGCATATACATTTATGGTGCCCACCATGGGGCAAAACATCTATTTCTGTCATCACATTTGAATTAGTTTTGAAAATATTAGGATCATGTTTGTACTCTAATTTTGCAGGTAAAACAATGCATTTCATCTTTGTTTTAGCATGGAGAAAGTTTGAAAATTCCTTCTATCTTCTCTCTATTATTCTCTCAATGCCTTTTAAGCTCTCCCTTTGAGCCAAATCTGACTGCACCATTGTGTCTGGAATATCATTTTGGTTGAAAATGACTGTAAACTCGCCCATATCTGGTGAAAGTCACATTTGTGGCAAATTTTTTTTCCCAAGTAGTGCATACAAACCTTTTGCATGGAAATCAAGGTAGATTTCTGATTATCTCTGCATGCAGCCCAAGGCAAATTTTTTGAAAAAAATCTGAAAAAAAATTAGGATTTTTTCACTATGTTAAATTTGACGGTCGTCAAACCATCATTCTGCATGACCTTCTGTGACAGCCATGAAACCATCAAATTTAAACCCACAGGTTGATGACATCAGCAGGGTTTAAAAAATCTTTAGCCTTCACCATTGAACTTTTTGAATTTGTTGTCTAACTTTAAACGATCATATCTTGCTCATTTTAAGTCCAAATTGAGTGCAATTTTTTTTATTTTTTTTGGGTAGAATTGTCTGAAGATTTCTTGGTTTTTCTTAGTTTCTAGATTTTAGTCATATATTTATCATAAATTGTAGGTTTTCATCACTATACCTGTCTAATCCTCTGTTTTGCAGCTTCCAAAGCCTCGTACGGGCTCATACAGTAACATTTTTTAGTGCAATTTTTTTGAAAGTGTGTGATTTTTTATCTACTTTCTGAATATGCAATTAGATTTATGATTTTATGACTTTTAAATGCTGACAAGTTTTGGGCTTTGTTATTCTCTGACTTATCTTGTCAATTATAGCCTAAGAGTGATTTGCAAGACATTTGAAAAGAAGACTAAAAACACAGACTACTAACGAATCGTCTTGCAGGTTGCCTTGATCGATAGCATGCTAAATATTGTGCTTGCATTTTATTTTGTTTTATTAAAATAGGAACCCACATGCAAGACTTCTAAAATGAACTTCTATTTGGTATTTTTAGGAATGGAAATGATGTCAGGAAACTATACTCTCGCCCTTTTGGGATGATCAAAAATCCAGAAACATTATTGTCATTTTCTTATGTTTTTGAAGTGTCTTTTAGATTATAATCCTAAGAATTATATGAACGTATCCTCTACCCTTGACTTCATGGATCTTGGGTGTAAGAGAAACTCATATAATTCTTTTAGCGTGACTACCTCCCAAGTGCTTTAATAGAGCCAGTGAGAGTGGATTTCCCAACCGGTAACAGGCTAAAGCCAAGCCCTTCTGAACCGGTATATAAAAAATTCCATTGTGATTATTCTCACAATGGACAGGTGTGAATTCATCGTGGCAACCAAAATCTCCTCTAGTACCCTAGTGGTGCGTTAAAGTCCCTACATTGTTAAGGTGAAAACCTTACTTTGAAAGGATTGGGAGAGCCCCCTTTATTGGGAAAATGACTTGATCACAACCACCTAAACGGATGCCCTTAACTACAAAATTTGTTATAGTATCCAAAAACCCTCTATCTATTGGCGTGGAAGGTTAGAGACCAACTAAGATGTCCCACACTTTCACGGCTCTTAGTAGAGACAACATTCCTTCGGGAAGTGATTCTCTTGGGATTCAAATCTTGGTGTGCCTGAGAATTGAGTGCACATGTAAGGAGGAGCCCGTGCCTCTAAGCTTCTAAGTTGTCCACTATGAGTAGGCGTGGCTGAACTTCGGTTCAAATGGGAATTCAATAGATATTTCCCTGGCTTACCTAGGATTGTAGTGTTTCTATTATTTTTTTTACAACAAACAATCTTTGTGATGTATTTTGCGTGAGTGTTTACTGAAACAACAACAACAACAATCAAATGATCTGGAAAACTATGAACTTTGGATATTTGTCTGTCTTGTCTTGTCTGAAACTCTGCCAAAACTCTATCGAAACTATGTCAAATTTAAATCAAAAAATTGTTGAAACTTGGTCTTTCATTGGTCTATCCTACTACATCCAGTCTATTCTAAAATTTGCACTGTCATAACACTTCTACTAGTTCACATGCAACTGCAATATGTTGTTAGTCTAACCTATCACTATCTTGAAATCTTATGTTGTTACACTTGTCCAATTGACCGAGTCCTTTGTTCAATCTTATCATCTTTTTCTGTGTTGTCCTTGTTTTGAGTTATGAGAGCAGGTTTGTTAACCTTATCTCAAGATCAAAGTCTTTTGCTATCTCCTTCTCAGTTGGATGTTTATCTCTTGGTCTCTTTGGTCTTGGACTTGGATAACACTTTAGGTATCATCACAGTATCGGTCAAGCGAATCAACTTATTTATGCCTGTGTGAACTAGAAGTCATTTTAAGGAACTCTAGAAATATATCACCTTGCTGTCCAATTCTATATTCTACTATGAAAGTTCTATCTGAATTTTCACAAATGTATACTTTCACCAACATCGCTACTAGTCTATCTTTGACTCCAATCTATTGATAGTCTGACTCATCACTATTTCAAAATATGACTTTGTTGTGCTATTCCAAGTGAATTGTTATCTATTTCTATCTTATCACCTTTGTCTATGTTGTCCTTATCCTTAGTTGAGAAAGCAGGTTCGTCAACCTTGACTCAAGATCAGAGTCATTGCTTCTTTCTCTCAGTTGGACATTATCTCTTTTGTCCTTTGGTCTTGGACTTAATCAACACTTTAGATATCACTTCAACACCTGTCAGTCAGTCAATCGATTCATCATACCTTCTTCAATCTTCTAAGCAAGTGCATCAAGAAAATATTACAATGTCTAAAGCAAAGAAGAGATTCTTAGGGCAACTTTATTAAAACAACTTCAAACTTTGGAATCTGAACTCCAAGGATTAAAGGAGGAAAAGGATACTCCATCCAATGAATCCTCCTTAAGATCAAATTTTCCTTTTCTATTTGATCATGATTATCGCATCTCCACACTTCCTTCTGACATGGATAAATCTTGGTATGACAATCCCATCTTTGATCAAGAATAGTTTTATGACAATCTCATCTTTGATCAAGAATAGTTTTATGACAATCCCATCTTTGATCAAGAACAATTTTATGATCATCCTATCTTTGATCAAGAGAATGTAGAGGAAACTATGACAAAATCAGATGAAATCCTTTTCTATCCACAAAATAAGTATATTGCAAGTCAAGAAGCATCTAATTATCCTTTAGAGAGAATCTTTACTCCTTTGGGACAATCTTATGAATCTGCATTGGCAGAACTTCTTGAGCATGACCTCATCACATTACCTCAAGTCACATCACATGGATTGAGATTCTTAAGTAACTATTGTGCATATCATCAACACAACGAGCATAAAACTTCATCTTGCATGGAGTTGAAACATAAAATCCAAGGTCTCATAGATGATGGTGTAATTAAAGTGGAAAATCATAATGAATCATCTAGTGAAGATACTAATCTCAAGCATGATCAATATCAGGAATCCATGTCTAGAAATGGTTCACATATCGCATATGTTTCTTCCACCATTCCTCTATCTCCTAAAGCTTCACAACCAAACACACCATCTCTATCAAGAACTGAGCCTGATGCTTACTATGTTTACTCTCAAGGACTACCTCTAAAAGAGATCCAAGATAATCAGCATACAGATGCAATCCTTTCTCGGGCTCTAAAGATCATAGACCCCAAGCTTCCATGTGTTTCAACGCTTATCATGCCTACTCAAAATGATACTCCATTAGCCTTTCAAGAATCCCTCATGCATATCAAAACTCCCACCTCATCCATAGAAGTGGCTCCATGTCAAGAGGGAAATCCAACGTGTGAAGAAACAAATATCAACAATGGTCAAGATCAATACACCATCCATCCTTATCCAATGGTTGACCAAAGTCACACATCTCAAGAGTCTCATGATGATTTTATCATCCCCTTCCATTTCTTCCCATAAGAAACTCTTACATCTCCTATATCTTATCCATCACCCAAGCAAGATCAAGATATCCTTTCCACCATCTCTAAGGAACCTATTGAAAATCAAGAGCAAAGTATCCTTTGTACACCATCTCATGATCCTTGTCAAGATCAGAGCATCAATCCCTTGCATAAAAATACATCCCATCAAGCTTCAATTGCTCCTATCGAAGCTACTCATGCTCCTATTGATATAAAGATGAATTCTAAAGAGAAGAGCCTTGGTCATGCAGCTCACTCTAAAGATGTTGATATCCCCTCCATACTTTATATCCCTCCATTCAAACATAATCATCAGTCTTCTCCATCTTCCAAATCCATCCTTAGTCCCTACATCCCAAAGTTCAGACCATCAAACCTTCCATCTATATTGGGTCCTTATGTCCCCCCATCTACCATGCCTATCAATACTAGCTTGTCATCCACTTACCCTATCTCCTATCAAGATCAACAAAGACATACATCCTTGAATT
>MU224934.1:1816822-1829275 GCA_018584345.1 Thuja plicata | reverse complement strand
ATCACTATGTCCCATCTAATCGACATGTGACTACAAATACAAAGGAAATATTCAAGAGACCACATAGGTCCACTGAGAAAAGAACCAAATCAAAGAAAATATGGGTTCCTAAATCCATTATGAAAGAGTTGCGTTCTAAATCATCTGATATAAATAGAAAATCAAAAGCTATGTGGATTCCCAAGTCTCTTCTAAAGGACTTGGATACAAAAAGAAGAGCAAAAGTTATGAGGATTCCCAAGTCTCTCTTAAAAGGCTTGAATAAAAAGGAAAAATTAGTATTGGTGTCCAAGCTTCCAAAGGCTTCCACTCCATCTCCTTTCAAACATTTTTCATCTCCTAAACCTATTTTGGGTCCTCATGTCCAAAAATCCATTGTTTTGAATATGTCTTCATCCATCTTGGGTCCTCATGCACCAAGATCCATATCAAAACCTGAATCCATTTCACACACTTTTCCTCTATCATTCCATCGTCCTTCAAGATGTGTGTCAATGTTGATCTTGCCTACACAAACTTTTCAATACCCTATCCAACATCCTGCACCTACCTCCTACACATCCATCTCATATTCCTGTTATTCCTCTCATCCAATCCATCACATAAATCCTTGACTACCATCTCCCTTATCCTCCATATCAATCTTCTTTACCATCACCCTATCAACATATGTGAGCATACTTTCAGTGGCCTTGGCCTATTATAGCATATCTTTTAGAGGAGCACTAGCTAAAGAGCTAGAAGCTTAAGTTCCTTCATAAAATAAAAAGATGAAAAAAAAGAAAAAAAGAAAAAAGAAAAAGTGCCTTGGTGTAAACCTGGTAAACAGGCACCTTGGTAACAAAATTAAAGATAAATCAATCTGTCCTTGGTGAAAACCACTTCTTGTGGCGCCTTGGATAAGTACCATGATGAAAACCTGGCAAACAGGTGTCATGCGTAATTCCTCCTACTTGCACTCTTCACTTGGGGGTAGGTTCCTTCCATGTCATCTTCTCCCATCATATCTTACATCCAGCTATCTCATGAACATCCATGTTCCTTCTATTGATCTTGACAAGGTTGAGCCTATCCATGAGCATCATGTATCCTAACATTCATGATCCCTTCCATCAGTCTATTTACTTTTTCTCATGCATGCTACCCTATCATGATCTTGCTTATCCCAAGCCTATCCTTCCTATCTCTATGCATTCCTATCATAATCCAAAACATACACTTATACCTCCATCAACCTTTATCCTGATCATAGCTATATCCTATCCTATGAAATTGACCCCTTGGTCTTGATCAAAATTGAAAAAAAATTTCTTAGAAGTATCTTGACATGTCCACTCTTTTGGACCACATACTTTTCATGACATCAGGTCATTACCCTAAATGCTATACAGCATCGCTCCATGAGCCTACATTGCTATATTATTTTTTCCCTAGCCTGGGTAATCTTGAAGAGACTATCCTTGAGGATTGCATTCACCCTCTTCATCCATCATTGGCTATTCATCTCATACATCAGCTTTCTAATCCATCTACAATGTCCTACACCTTGCTAGACATTGGAGCAAACCATTCTGATCTTGCTTGAGATCGAGTAATCTCTAAAAATCTAAAAATTGCAAAATCTCTAAAAATCTAAAAATCATAAAAAGTCCTGAAAAAATGATCATCTTGGTGCAAACCTAGCAATAGGCACCTTGATGCATCAACCAAAAAAATTATAAAAATTCGAAAAAAAAAATTAAAAATACAAAAATACAAAAAAGAAAAAAAAAAAAATTTCTGCCAAGAAGGTGAAAACCTGGTAAACATGAGCCTCTTGTTCCACATTGCTATATCTATCACAGCACCCCTTGGCTTTATACATTTGCTTTCCTACTTTCTTTCTTTCCTTCTTGCACTTTCATTTTCCGCATGCTCTCAGTTCCCGTCAAGACACCAACTTACATGGATTGAAACTGGTCACACTCTCGGGGAAACCCTCCTAGTCTAGGGGGCATTGTCTTATTACTTTTTTGGGATCTACTTCGTGACCATCACCAGTGGTTCTCACTATGTCTGCTTATTGTTGCTTAGCTTATACTGAGTTCTCTCTCCTTGAGAATCTCCCTAACATCAGTCACCAGTGGTTCTCACTGAGTCTGCCTACTGATGTCTAGCTAGTACTACGATCTCTTCACTTGAGAACCTCTCTCGCGTCAGTCACCAGTAGTTATCATTGTGTCTGCCTACTATTATTGTACTATTTAGATTGCTCACATTCGTTACAGTTGGATTTATACTCACACGCTCCATCTATTGATACTCGGTCTTGACGATCCTTTTCTTTAGTTTTTACATAGCTTTCGGTCACTTTCGTGATACTTTGGTTCCTTTGCGAACCCTACTAACTTGACATTGATTCATTGCCATACACCTGGGGGAAACCAAATCTAGTTTTTCCTTGCAACATACATCAAGTCAGTCATCACTACTAGGGGCATGAGTCCCCTAATCTGATCTCATCTTTGTTTATACCCGAGTTAGTAATCTTGTCACTTCTCAAGGACAGCTATCTACTGACACAAACTGGTGTTTCTCAACACCCCAATTCAAATAGTATTTCTCAACACTATATTTGGACACATCTATGTTTTTCAACACACATTCGATATCTCAAACGTAAATATCTATTGATGACAATCAAACACAATGCACTCACAAGCACAACAATGTTTTTCAACACCCCTATACACATACATATTTGAAAACTTTGAAACATGTTGAGCTATGATTGAATTTCTCTTTGTATGCTACTTGTTCTCATTGATTTCGTTATTCTTTTTCTTTGTCTACTCCTTGTTGGTGTAGTCCCGATGATCCGGCAACGTCAAATAAATAGGGTGTATGTGATAAAAGCTCCTGCATTAAGGTGGAAAAGCCTCACATCCCTTGATCTTGTTTATTTGTATGCCATGGTGAGGTCAAAACTATCTCCTTGACTATTATTTCTCTATTTGTTTATGCATGATCGCACTCATGGTTATCTTGGCTTTGAATGCCTCGATACTGATGTACTCTTGCAACATTAACTGGAAACAATGTTCAGGTCATCTTGGCTTTTGTGCCTTGGTGCTTACGTTTGTTTCCCATATCTTATCCGATGAAATTCATATTCATATTCTTATGGTTGCAGTGGCACCAGTAAGGATTGTATCGACTCCGATGTTTTAAAAAATCTCTATGATGACAAATATCCGATGGGTCTCACAACCATGTCCTAGGGATTGCATCTAGCATAGGATTGCATTTTCATTCTAGACTTGCATTGTGGCAGCAATTCGATGCTCACTTCATTGTGTTCTCCTGGATTTGTACATTGGGGAGTTCTTAATCAACATTTCTTCTAGCTTCATCACGACCACACAAGTATTCGATCCTCGTTCTCAATCTTCAAAATTTCTTATTGAAAATGACATTTTTGGCATATATATAGGTTTTGACCTAATTTTCAAAAGTGCTCCGTTTTGTGGGAAAATTTCACCACTAGCTAAATCAGCCGCTCTCAATCCATTTTCATGACCGAAATCAAAATATGACAGTCCTATATAGCTCAAAATCACATTTTAAATTTTTTGGGATCGACACGATCAGACGCTTGTGCAGTCAACTTTCTAACATCGCTTTCTTGTTAGAATCTTATCCTATCATCATTTTCTAAAAATCATCAAACTTTTCATCAAAAGTAAACTATGGTCAACTCTGGTCAACCCTAGTCAAACTTGGTCAACCTAAACCTCAACATCACTCAAAAATGCTTCTAAACCTTTTGGAGTCTTCCATAATCTATTTTGAGTTCTTCTTGATCTCTGATTCAACATCTATCTGCGATTTCTCACTCTCAATCATCATTATGACGTGTCATCTTTTCATTTCGCTCCCGAGGGGGTAGGATGATTACATCATTGAATTTATTCTAATCAATCTAATCTGATTTTCAAAAAATCCTCGTTGCTAGGGGTATCTCATCACTTGGGGCATGTTTAGTTTTTGTACTTCATAGTCAAAACTGAATACTCCAAAATCAATAGGGGCATCATTGTTCCCTACATCTCGTCATCTATTAGGTATCAGGGCAATCTAACCTAGATTCCTGAGGATCAAGCTTCATTCTGGAGATGATTCTCGAAATCTCAATCTCTTAAGTATCTGAGAAATCTAACTCAGATTCTTGAGGATCAAGCTTCATTTTAGAGATGATTCTCAAAATCTCAATCTATTAAGTATCTGAGCAATCTAACTCAAATTCTTGAGGATCAAGCTTCATTCTGGAGATGATTCTTGAAAACTCATCTATTGGGAATTGGGGCAATCTAACCCTGACTCCTGAAAATCAAGCTCCATTCTAGGGATGATTCTGAAACTCGATCTAACCAGTGTCTAGGCAATCTAACCTAGATATTGGGGGACTAAGCTTTGTTCTGGAGATAGTCCTAAAAATCTCTATTGACTATCTTTTTATGGATAGGTATCGGGGCAATCTAACCCTGACTCCTGAATGTTGAGCCTCATTCTAGGGATAGTCTTTTGAAAGATATCAATCTATTAGGTATCTAAGCAATCTAACTTAGATCCCTGAGGATCAAGCTTCATTCTGGAGATGATTCTCAAAATCTCAATCTATTAGGTATCTGAGCAATCTAACTTGGATCCTTGAGGATCAAGCTTCATTCTGGAGATGATTCTCAAAATCTTAATCTATTAGGTATCAAGGTAATCTAACCCGGATCCCTAAGGATCAAGCTTCATTCTGGAGATGACCCTCAAAAACTCTACTTGACCAATGTCTTGAAAATCTAACCTAGACTTCGGAGAGTTAAGCTTTGTCCTGGAGATGGCTCTGAAATATTCATCAATCGAGCTTTGCATCATCAACTTTTGAAATCTATTCTTCTGTGCTTCAGACTTCAGACTATTCTTTGAATCAATGCACTACTCGCACATCAATTCAAAGAGGGGAAAAATGTAACACCCCAAAATTGGTATCTTGCAACCCTAACCAATTTTATTGCATTTGTCATTCTTCTGAATCATCATAGTCCTATTGTACTAAGAAATTCTGAGTTTTGATTGACTCTACTCGACCTGAGTGTCAAATGCAGAAAATCCTAAATCTGCATTAATCATACATTATATTTAATTCCTAAATATCTATTAGCTAAACAAACCCTATGATTGAATTAATTTAATTATAAATTCCTAGCACTTTAATTAAATTAAATTCACCCCTTTTAGATAAAACACATGAAAAGGAATTAAATAATATTTAATTATTAAATAAATATCCTCATTTCAATAATTGAATTTAATTATTCAAATAATTGAGAAAAACATATTTATGAGGTCATAATTTATTTATTTAATTAAATATTCCCTCAAAAATCTTCTCTTCAGTTCAGAAATAGAAACTTTGAATTAACTGTGCTTTAAAGAGAAAGAAAACAGTTAAAATCAAAAGAAAATAGTTAAAAAGAAAGAGAAAATAATTCATTGTTTTCTTTTAAAGAAAACTTGCTAATCTGAATTGGCTTTTTTATCTGTTTTATTTGAAAAAGGAAAATTTTTATTCTGAGCAGGCTCTCAATCTATAAAAGAGCTCTCGTTTCTCATTCAAAACCCCAATCATTTTTATGCATTGTTAGAATAACGAATTGCTGTTGCATTTTAGCTCATAATCTCATTTACATTTAGCTCTCATTTTGCAATAGAATAGCTTCATTTTCTTAGAATATTCACATATTTCTTATCATGTCTTAGCTTAAATTCATTTAGATTAATCTTGCATCTTTCATGTTTTTTAGATTAATCTTGCATCACATTCATGGAGAAAAATCCTTCGTTCTTAGATTGGTCTATGGTTGTGAGACTCTAGCTCTGAGAGCTATTTGAAACCCCATCTAGCTAGAAGGCAACAGGTTGAATCATATAGGCATACAGGATGAATAACTCATATTCACTTATGTATGTGGCTGATGAACAAGGACTATGTTGAAGTGTATGGCTAAGTAACACGGCCAAATTTAGCATATACAAGATCTGTGTCTAGAATCTTGTCTTGATGTTCTCATTTCAACAATGAAGGGATTGTGGTATATTATGCCAATTTATGGGATAATATTTGTATTTTGATGTTATGGTTCTATCTTTTCATTTAAGAAATATTATTAGTAAGCAACAATGAAATGATCTGGCACATCACCTATAGCTTAGATTCATTTTTGGTTTTCTTCTCTTCCCATTACCTTGTTCATGGAGAGTCAGCTCCTCAATCCTAGAGATTGTTCTAAGTATTATCATTTTTGTCCCATGATACTCAAACTTTCCTTAAGGCCTATTACCTTTATAAATTGCAAATTTAAGGATCAACAAACAACTATTCTTGAAGCTCACTAACTCTGATTCTCTATTTCTCATCCCTATCTTTGAAAATATCATATGTATTTCAAATTTCATTCAACTTTATCTCAATATTTTCACTCTGACCTCTGAAATTATCAATGAAAATAGGCCACTAAAGACAATACTTGTATATTTCATTAATCTCCTTCACACATTCCTTCATTTTACCAATAGATCTTGCAAGTCTCTATTCTTCATTGTCACAATTCTTCAATATTTATTTATCCACTGTATGGTAATCAACACCAAAATGCAACAACTTAATATCAATACTCATCACAAGATCAGCTTGTAGCATACTAGACAAACTGGACATCGTAACCTTTTTATTGATCAAGTCATCAGTCAAGAATTCCTTCACCAAATTCTTTTCCATCGAAGAACAATTGGTCCAAAAAATCTCAATATTATCATACTCATCATTTTCCAATAAATATTTTTCCAAAACAAAATCCACATGCTTAGATTATGTCAAAGAAAGCACAATTTTATCTCCTTCCATATCTTCTACCACACTTTCTTCCTCAAATTCATCTTCTTCAACATCCTATGAAATGTTAATTACTTTTTTTATTTTTTCATCTATCTTTTTTCTCTTCGGTTGAGGAATTGAACCACCAACAACTTCTTCAATTCTCTTTTGACTAGAGGAAGAGCCCTCCTCACCATAACTTGTCGGAAAAGCACCAAAATTCATCAACCCTAAACTAATATCCTTATGTAGAGAAAATAAATACGTCTTACATGCATCTTCCTTATTGTCCAACATGTTCAAATACCTAAATATATGTTTACCGACATGAATGTTGGTCCTCCATACAACACTTTTATTTCCAAGTAAAGATCTCATAAAGTAAAAGACCAAACACATAACCAAAGATCCAAAACTGAAACCATGTCCACTTTCAAATGACATCTTTACATTCTCTATAACATTAACTAACAAAACATTTCATAGATTCATTTTAATATTCTCCTTTAAAATATTATGTGATATATACATAATTAATGCATTAGTTGAACTGTCACGATTTCAAAACTATATTTTATATGAAATTTTATAAGAAACATACCTAATAATTAGATCCTCCAAAGTATTGATTAGATATGTATGTTGATCCTTTCCAATCACTTTTAGAGCTTCCATTTCCTGATAGCTAATATATTTCTTCCCATGTAATTCACTAACGCTACATAATCCAATAATTGCCTCAATTACTTCCTTCATTACAAAATATGGTTTTTCGAACACCATAGTTTCACCTTGAAACTGACTCAAGACAAATAGAATTTATTAATTGTCATCACACAACAAGGACTCTCCTCAAATATCAATTCCAAGACTTCTAACTCACTACATATCATCCACAAGTAATCTAGATTGTAATTGCATGATGTTTTTTTGATTGAATTCTTTCAGCTCAACTTTCTTCACTTTCTTCATTGTTTATGCATCGACACCACAAATAGCCAATTTAGGTGTCATGATCTTCTTATTTCTCAAACTCTCTAGAATTTGCAATTTTTTCTTCATTCTAGAGTACCAAATGACTCATAAGTTCTACCTTTAAAGCCATGAAACATCATGAATGAAATTCATACCAAAATTTAAATATCACTGACCCAATCACATCAATCAACCAAAACATCTTGTCATCATTGATACTATGATTATTCCTATTAGAAATAGTTTTCTTATACTCGATACCATATTATCGAAAGGGAGTGTAGGATTTGCATGTTTAATACTCCCCTTGAGCCCAAGCATTTGGCTTAGTTAATGGAAGATCTAGTATCAGGATCCAATAATACAAGAATCTCTACACTAGAAAAATCTTTATTCTTCCATATCATGTTAGCCTTCTGATATTAAACTGAAACATTATTTTCACCTTTAGTATTTATTGGAGTTGTTAGAATAACTGAGAGGGGGTGAATCAGTGGCCTCAAAAATAATCCAATAAAATAGCCAAAACTTTATATCTCAAATATAAACCTCAAGTTATCTTCAGTCCTACAAGATGTATGCCTTTAACTAATCTTATCAAATAACTACTACTCAAAATTCACTGTTAATCCTTATTCTTAAGCTTTACTGAATAGTAGTCTAGCCTTTATCGAAATATAGTAAATAACTTAGTGTTTACCGATTAATCATGTTTTAGTAATGTGTAAAGAAAAACATCAAAGCAATGAACCATATACACATTTGACACATGGATTTTTAACGTGGAAACCCTATTAAGGGAAAAACCACTTGAGACTAGTAACCCAAAATTTTCCCTCTTCTGAAGTGAGCTCGGTGAAGAGCCAACCATGTTAAAGGTTACAAACACAATGTTAAGTGAGACCTTGTTAGAGGATTGAATATAATAGTTTGTAAATTCATATCTGGAATTTCACTATTCTATCTTCATGAGAACATTTTTTATACTCCTTGTGATGTATCTCAATATATAAAGGATAGTTAAATCCCACTATGTTAAGAGATTTTCTGAATCAATGGTTAAACTGAAATAGTATATGATCTGTTCATAAATACAACTTAGACTTGCAAATGTTTAGATCTATTGTAAGCTCATAATACCTTTCTGATCAATGTTTCTTTTATGTTCCTTTGCTCCACTTTTTTCTACTCGGTGATGTTGTTTCTTCTTTGTTGCTCGGTGTCTGCAAGAATATTTAGCTCTATTCTTTAGCTTGTTTCATCAGGACTGTATGAAGTCTTCTTCATCAGTATTCTCTTCAACATCTTCTTCTCTATTCACCCCTTAATTCATAATGAATTAGCTTGTCTCCTTTATAGACATGATTTCACTATTTCTAGGTCTCTATCTTTCTTGTTCTTGATGTGATTCAGAAATCTAGCCATTCTTTCTTTAAAGCTTGCTTTAGTTTTATCCCGTGGATTTATTCTTGACAACTAGAATAAAATTATCTTTAATCTCTATCTTATCTGTAGCTTTTAACTTGTTGATGAAAACAATGTGATCAACCAGTTAACTCCATATTTACCTCTTTCTAGCTAAGCCTTTTGTCATTTCCAAACTTTGGTTCTTATCGGTGTTTAACTCCTTGTTTTCTCGGTCTTGACTTTAGTTGTCCTCAGGCATCTCTGTTCGTCAGGGTTTTCTATCTGTCGGGAAACTCTGTGAATTTCAATTCTTCTTGGGTTTCTCTTTGGTTCTGCTTGGTAATTCTTGCTTAGGTATCTTTCTCAAGTATCACTATGACTCTTCTCCCAGGGTTCTCTATCCGTCGGGGTGCACTGTCCATCGGTGTTTATTGTCACTTGGCGTATACTAAACTTTTATGCATTACTGATAACATAACCTTTATTTCTTTGGTTCTTTGAAGTCTTTGACTACATGTATATAACCAATCATATTATATCAATTTGACATCAATTAAAATACAATACATTAACTAATTTAATGCCTTGCATTAACTTTCTTTAGCTCGATGATCATCAACTTAACATCTTCAAACATTTAATCAGTTATAGTTCATCAATCTCTCCCTTTGGCATTAATGGCAACATACTATATTACTACTAATATAATTGTACAATATAAAAATGGATTTTGTTTATTGATTGATTGATTGTACATATAAAAATGTAAAGGGGATTGAAATAGAGATGTGTTTATTAAGAATATGTAATGTATTAAGAAGGAATGATTGATTATCTTGAAATGTAATGCATTGATGTGTAAATTGTCCTTTAAGTTGCCTAGAATGTACTGAATTCCTTAACCCTAATTGAATTGTATTGATCAATTATTGCAATTTTGATTAAGGAGAATATAATATATTCCTTTTATCCTCATGCTCAAATGGGAGATCCAAGTTGATCAACCCTAAGGAAGGGCTAATGCACAAATGAATCAACTATTTGGAAAGGAGAATAACAAGAGAGATACCTTAAATTTTGTTAATTATATGTATAGAGATGATATATGACAGTAATTGAAGAAATAGGAGAAATGCACTAACCTTGAAATATTGTAGATCAAAGAATGCTATTTTCTAAGGTCTGTAGACTATGTTTGGAAAAACTGACAGTTGATCCCGAACTGAAACACAGAGATGAACAAAACCCAAAAATCTTTTTCCGTTCTAATGTCAGCTTATGAAAAAGGTCGACCTTGACCCACAAATGTCAACCCTGACCCAATAATGTCAACCCTGACCTGCACAGATCTGAAAGTGACTCTGTTCGCGCCGTACGAAAGAAAGCCGAAAAGGGTATCCAGATCTAGGTTAAAATCCATTGTTATGCACCTGTACCTGCAAGAAAAAGGAGATTGTTTGTTGTGGGGGAGGGGTTTTCCTTGGTCAAACCCTGGTTTTGGAATTAACCTCAAATATATAATTGAAATTGCAGAAGTAAACAAAGTAAATGCATAAATTCACCTTGCTTGTGAAAGTCCTTGTGGTGGATTTGAATCCTTGAATCCAAAAGTACACCTCAAAATGTGGAATGTACAAAGATATGATGTCTTCAATCTCTTTCTAATAGATCTCCAAAACCAATTCTTGAATGGGTTCTTGACTTTGGAATAGGCTTGGAAGAAGATGGATGGAGAGATCACAAAAAGGGCGCTTTTTAGCTTCACTCCTTCAATGGCCTCCAATGGATCTCCTTCATGAAATGGATGCTTGAATGAATGGATGCTTGCTTGAAATCTTGCTTGATTGCATGCTTGATGATGTTTCTCAATTGCTCAAGGATGCATAGGCTTCAATAGAGAACTTAGTATCACCTCTTGATTCTTAGAAGGCTTAGAGAAAATGAGAGAGAAAGCTTCCCTTTTATATGAAATTAGGGCACAATATTCTAAGGAGGCCTACATAGGAGAATTAAATTCCCATTAAAACATTTACCCATAGGAGAGGACCTATATTAAATATAATTTAGGAATCAACGCTTTGGAACCCGAAACAGCTGACCCGGAAGCGGGAAATACTTTTTGCAAAGGCCGACATCCAAAATCTGTGAGACCCCAGGATCTGAACCCTGGGTCAAGGTTGAGGTCAACCCTGACCTAGGTCAGGGTCAAGGTTGACATAGACCTAAAAGGTTGACCCTGACCCTGAATCCCAGAATCACCAATCTGCAATCTAGAATGCAGAAATCAGGCTAAACAGGAGTGGAAAGAGGGACAGAACAGGGGGGAAGCCATGTCAAGATCAAGAACTCATTCAAGGTACTTTCCATGACCCCAAACTACTTACTCGGAAGGCTAAACATGTCTACAATGGAAGTGCTTCCATTTTCTGACTATACATTTAGCCCCCACTTTAGCAAGAGTATGAGTTCAACACAAACTCTTGGTAAAGGAGAATATATATAAAAGACAATCTTATTGAATCAAAAAGGGATAAACAAACCCTCAAGCCCCCAAGGGAATTAAGTCTTTATCAACCCTAATATCCTAATAAGAGAGACATCACTTAGCTAAGTAGACAGAGAAAAGGGTGTGATTATCTTGCCCAATGAGAACTTATGTCTTATTGTGAACCACACCAAAAGTGTAACTGGAAAGATGGAATTGAACTGCCTAGTGAATGTGGCTACTCACTAGTCAACCCATCAAGGAGATCCATTCTTAAAGGGATAAAATCATTGTAAATTGAAAACTAGCGGGATCAAGTGATCCGTGTAAATTTAAACTAGAGGGATCAAGAGATCCTTAAAAAAAAAGTAAAAATGTGACCATGCTTTAAGGATTAGTTTCTTTTAATCCATAAAGGGAAAAATTTTGAATCTTTTGAAAACTATTTTGAATATGCGTGTGTGCAAAAAGTGAGTAGAGTGTATGCCCCCATGTTAAAGTCATTGCTAACATTTTAACAGGAGCAATGGTTTTAATGGAAATATCAGCAATTCTATGGATTACGTTTCCACTGCGAGATGCCCCCAAAGGAAGACAAATCAAGGGAAATAAAACATAAACATACATAAGAACACAAAAGGGATCTACCTAATGTGGGGTCAGTATGATCATAAGATAA
>MU224934.1:1778952-1809541 GCA_018584345.1 Thuja plicata | reverse complement strand
ATAACCTTACCACAAAGTTCAACAGGTAAGCTAATAGAACCAAGTGCAGGATAAAGAAAGCCATTACAAGTTTGGATCCATGCATCAGATGAGTCATAAAAATCACGTTGTAATCCTTTCATAAAAATATTTTCCTCAGCGATGACATTGATTAAAGATGTGAGATCAACTAGACAACCACGAGTAGGTATCTTAGCAATCCTGGCATAGATATAAAGGGGACCATCGGGAGCTTTGATTGTTTCAGAATCATCAAAGGTAATTACAAGTTCCCTAGGTCACTTATCCTTAGTTTGTTTTTGAGTTTTAGGTAGAATTGGAAGTTGAAGTGGAGGTGAAGGATCTTGAACAATAATTTGAGATGGTGCAACACTCTCCACATGATTAACAATGTTATTAAGATCATCCATCTTTGAATCAAAAATAATGTCTACAGAAGATGGTTGAGCTATAGTATTAGTATCATGTGTAGGTAAAGGATTGGTATAGATTTGAAGGTTTTGATTAGGAGGAGAAATAGATTTATTCCCATTGCCATAAAAATTATCAACAGACAAAGCTTTAGAATCAATTAAGTCTTGAATCTTATGCTTTAGAGAGTAACATTTTTTAGTTAGGACATCTAGCAGGAAAGTGTCCAATCTCTTTACAATTAAAAAATACCAATGGTAATTTACCTTTGTATCTACCTTTGCCTCTCTTAAATATACTAGCCATTAGTGCTTCAATCTCATCATTTTCTTGGTCATCACTATCACTTTCTCTATCATTCCTCATAGTGTGTTTATGACTTTACTTACTTATTTTCAAAGAAGATTTGAATGCAGACTCAATAGATGGCAAGAAACTGTTGTCAAAATTATTTATCTCAAATGAAATAAGTCTACCAACCAAGCTATCTAGAGTGACATTGTTATTTTCTACTGCTCTCATTTCTTGTATAGCAGATACTCTAATAGCATAAACAGGCAGTGAGGTTCTTAGGATTTTACTTACCACTATTTCTTATTCAAGTACACCTCCAACTCCTCGAATAGCATTGACTACCTCTTTGATTCTATAGCTACACTGAGTGATATTTTCTCCTTCTTTCATTCTTAGGTCATCAAACCTTCCTCTTAGGCTTTCTGCCTTAGATCTTAGCACATTTGCATCTCCTCCATGTACTAACTTCAATTTTTCCCACATTTTCTTTACAGAGGTGCATGTTTTGATATCTTCAAATTTAGCATTAGAGAGTGAGGAAGCAAGTTCTATCATCATATAATTGTTTTTATGCTTTTCTCTAAATTGATCAAGTGTGTGAGGTCTTGTAGGAAATAGATATTCAGTATCCAAGTATTGAGTAACATCATTTCCAATACCTGATAGGTGGAGTCTTATCATTCTTTGCCATGATGCAAAGTTGTCTTTGTTCAACTTAAGCACATCCCATTTTATAATATTGTGATCTTTAGCTTAGGTCTTAAAACCTTCCTTTCTAAGAACACAAGATCTGATACCAATCGTTAGAATAACCGAGAGGGCGGTGAATCAGTGGCCTCAAAAATAATCCAATAAACCAGCCAAAAATTTATATCTCAAATTTAAACCTCAAGTTATCTTCAGTCCTACAAGATGTATGCCTTTAACTAATCTTATCAAATAACTAGTGCTCAGAGTTCACTGTTAATCCTTTTTCTTAAGCTTTACCGAATAGCAATCTAGCCTTTACCAAAATATAGTAAATAACTTATGTTTAATGATCAATATGATGACATGTAACTGATTGAATGTTTGAAGATGTTAAGTTGATCACCAAAATGTAGAAAGATAATGCAAGACATTAAATCAGTTAGTGGATTGTATTGTCATTGATGTCAACTTGATATAATATGATCAGTTATAATCAAAGTGTCAAAGAATTTAGAGAATTGGAAAGAGAAAGATTATGATTTCAGTAATGCTTAAAAGACAAGCATTCACTAAGTGACTTCAAACACCGATGGCTAGTGGAACCCGATGGATAGAGATAATTAAAATTTAAGTCACGGTGATGCCCAAGCAAATAAATTGACAAGCATTACCGAAGAGCAAAATCAAAAGCATTACCGACGGCCAGAATTACAGTGTTAATCGATGAGCAAAACTTTGCAGTGAAGCCTGAAGGACAGACAACCCCAATGGATAGATAACACCGATGGAGAAGCCCAAGGATAACTAGAGTATTGATCGAAGCTATTAAAGAGTTAAAACACCAAAGTTGAATGGAGTTCAGAAATGAAAAAATATCTAGCTGGCAGAGCTAAAAATAGACTTAACTGGTTGTTATCATTGTTTTCATCATAAATATAAAGCTAGAGATAAGTAAAGGATTTAAAGTTGTTTTATCCATTTCGAAAGAAGATCTCTATGAGATAAAAAAAAAGGAGTTATGCTTTAAATTAAGATTGCGGATCACACCAAGAAAAAGAGAATGAAGAAGAGAGAAATGGTGATATCATGTCTATAAAGAGACAAATTAATTCATTATGAATGAAGGGGAGTGAATGAAAAAGAGGATGTTAAAGAGAAACTGATGAAGAACAACTTCATATAGTCCTGATCAATCAAGCTGAGGAAAGAGCTAAAGATTTTTGCAGACACCAAGCAATAGAGTACATCATCACCGAGAAGAAAAAAAGTGGAGCGAAGGTATTGAAAGGATATATTGATCAGAATGGTTTAATGAGCTTACAATAGATATAAAAATTTTCAAGTATAAGTTGTATATGTGAATAAGTCATTTACTATTTCAGTTTAACCATTGATTCAAAAAGTCTCTTAACTGAGCAAGATTTAAAGATCCTTTCTATATTGAGATACATCCCAAGGAGTATCAAAAATTTTAATCATGAAGATAGCATGAGATGTCAGATACCATTTGACAAACTAAATTGGGTTTGGTCATCAAAGGTAGCATAGAGATGCCCGATATCAAGTGACAAACTAATCTTTTAAATCCTTTAACAAGGTCACACCTAACAGTGTGTTTGTAACCTTTAACAGGGTTGGCTCTTCACCGAGCTCACTTCAGAAGAGTGAAAAAATTGGGTTACCAGTCCCAAGTGGTTTTTCCCTTTCCACTTTAAAAATCCATGTGTCAATGTGTCTACGAGTCATTACTTTATTTTTTTTCATTACACATAACTAATTTGGATTGATCGGTATACACTAAGCTATTTACTATTTTTTGGTAAATGAAAGATTTCTATTTAGTAAACATTAAGAATGAGGTTTAACAAAGCACTTCGAGCAGTAGTTATTTGATAATTATATTTGCAGGCATACATCTTGTAGGACTGAAGATAACTAGAGGCTTAATATTGTGGTACTAAGTTTTTTTGTTGATTAATTGGAATATTTTTTAGGCCACTGATTCACCCCCCCCCCCCCCCCCCCCCCCCGCTCTCAATTATTTATAATAATTGGTATCAAATCTTGTGTGCTTAGAAAGGGAGTTTAACAACTCAAGCAAAAAATCACAAGATGAACAAACAAGATGTGCCCAAGTTGAATAAAGACAACTTTGCATCATGGAAAAGCATAGTAAGACTCCATCTATCGGGTATTGGTAATGATGTTACTCAACACCTTGAAACTAAATATGTTTTGCCTATAGGACCTCATACTCTTGAGAAATTAAGAGAAAAGAATGAGCATAATTGCATGATAATATAACTTGCCTCATCACTCTCCGATGTTGAGTTTGAAGATGTCAAAACCTGCACCTCTACAAAGAAAATGTGGGATAAGTTGAAGCTGGTACATGGAGGAGATGCTAATGCACTAAGAGCCAAAGTAGAAAGCCTAAGAGGGAGGTTTGATGACCTAAGGATGAAATAAGGAGAAAATATCACTCAGTATAGCTGTAGAATCAAAGAGGTAGTCAATGTTATCCAAGGAGTTGGAGGTGTACTTGAAGAGGAGATAGTGGTAAGTAAAATCTTAAGAACCTTAATACCTGTATATGCTATTAGAGTTTCTGTTATACAAGAAATGAGAGTAGTTTCAAACAATATAGTTACTCTAGATAGTCTGATTGGTAGACTGATTTCATTTGAGATGAATAACTTTGATAATAGTGAAAGTGATAATGAGGATCAAGAACTTGATGAGATTGAAGCACTAATGGAAAGAAGACTACAAAGAGGCAAAGGTAGATACAAAGGTAAATTACCACTTGTATGTTTTAATTGTAAAGAGGTTGGACACTTTGTTGCAAGATATCCTAACAGAAGAAAAGATGATAGAAGTAATGACAGACTATATGAAAAGAAGTTTGACCGAGGTGATAATAGAGATTACCGAAGTAATCGACAAACTGAAAAAAGAGATACATGAGACTACAAGGACAAAGAAAAGAAAGCTTGTTACCTAGCTGAGAATAGAGATGATGATATTGACACTGAATTTGAAGAAGACATTGAGATGGTATTTGTATCCATGAAGCATGATCCAGACGAAGAAGAAGAAAGGTATGTAGAAACTACACTCATATCTAAGGTTAGTAAGAATGATGTCTGGATCATAGATAGTGGATGCACTCACCACATAACCGGTGATAAGAAATTTTTTGAAAATTTTGAATACTATAATGGCAGTTTAGTAAGAATGGGTAATGACACACCTTATCCAGTTGAAAGTAAAGGAACCATAATGTTGAATAACCCGATCAAATGTGAAAATGCTTACTAGTTAAAAGGACTAAATTATAATTTGTTAAGAGTTTCATAGTTGAACAATATAGGTCAATAAGTAGCATTTGAGAATAAGAAGGAAAAGATCTTCAATGAATTAGGAAGGTTGATTGGAACTGGTGAGCAAACAAAAGGTAACCTTTTCTATCTTGATGATACTAACACCACTTGTTTAATGGCTAGAAACGAAGACATGTGTTTGTGGCACAAAATATTGTGTCATGTGAATTTTGACAATATGATAAAGATAAAAAATAAGTTGTATGGCAGAGGCTTACCGAGCATGTCAAAGCCTGAGCATATCATGTGCAAGAACTGCCAAAAGGGTAAGATGGAAAAGTCTAGTTTTAAGAGTAAATCCCATACAATTAATGCAATTCTAGAATTAGTCCATACTGATCTATGTGTACCCATGAGGACAAAGAGTTACTATGGAGATAGGAATTTCATTCTATTTGTTAATGATTATTCTAGAATGATGACAGTTATGTTCTTAAAAGATAAATCAGAAGCATTAAAGATGTTTAAATGGTATAAGGCTATGGTAGAAAAACAAAGTGATAAGAAATTAAAATGCTTAAGGTTAGATAGAGGAGGGGAATTTATTTCAAATGGATTCACTAATTTCTATAATGAACATGGAATTAAAAGATAGGTTTCTGCACTGAGAACACCACAGAAAAATGGAATTTCTGAGAGGAGAAATAGATCAATTATTGACTGTTCAAGAACATTGATGATTGAGAAAAGCATCACTCAAACTTTTTGTGGTGTAGGAGCACCTAGGCTATCCTCAAAGCCCTAGTTAGTTTTGGCTTGTTATTGACTCTAGCCAAGTCAGTATGTTTTTTCTTAAGACCTTAGAAGGTCTTGTTTTTGTGTGTGACTAGGTGTATTAGTGGTTAGTGCTAATTTCATTTTAGTTTAAGTTAGTTTTCTTTTTAATGTTTTGTCCCTAGATTTGGCCTAAATGAGGAAATGTGGTATAAATGTGTCCTAGACCTTTGCATAGTAAGAAAGATGCTTTAATAGGCTTTAATGATTTTTTTCATCAAACTATATGGGTTAGAGGCCCTAAAAGATAGATTGGAGCATAAATGCAAAGATGCTCAAAAGTTGTCATGACAACATTTGCAACTTTTTGCAAATGTTGCATACAACTCGACAATATTGGATTCCCTTCATTATATGAGTGGGAAATTAATGGATAAGGCCTAGAAACATGGGAGAAGCATCTTAAGGTATAGTGTGGCTCATTTCTTGAGGAGGTTGATCATGTAAGCACGTTTTGAATAGCAATAGAAGCTCTACAATTTTTATTTTTAGCAACAGTCGAGCATTTTGAGTTACATAGTGTTTACATGGATTGAATTGACAAGTTTAATGTTGGTATTGTGTTAAGTAGTTATTTTTAAGACTTTTTCATTCTTTATGCAAGTACTGTAGAGTTGATTTGTTAGCATTTGTAAATTGGTTAAGTTTTAGGGAGTCTGTTGGTCCAGTCCATAATAGTTTGTGTTTTCATGGCTCCCCCATGAAATCCAACCATGGTAAATTCCTAAGGGTGGATGATTATTTTATGAGAGCCTATTTACAGTGTAAATACATTAGGAGAAGTCATGAAGAGTCGATTATCTATTTTTAATGTTATGCCCTACGCGAGCAAAGCCTGTCCGGCTAGGAGTGTAACAGGGAAAGAATTGAGTGCCATTACAAAGGCATGTTTGAGAGATACAAACCAGGGAAATTTTAGAAGCCTTAGGGTATAGATGAACCATTTCTATGATCTCAGGTCCTAAATAATCCATCTTGATACATTTCTAGAAAGAAATCATTGGATTGTTGTCAATGCTTAAAAATAGCCCTAAATGACCTACATTTTAGGACAGTAGTGTACAGATGGTTTGGGGAGTTAAAAACCTTAAAATACTAGAGGTCTTGGAAAAGGGTATCTAAATCATAAGTTTTTATTAGGGTTGTGTGGAATATTTTAGCAAGAATCCAGAAAAAACCCTCTGGATAGGGCTAATAGAGAATTGGGCCTAATAGGACCTAAATCAGAACTAGTTTGGAACTCGATCACTTTGGGGTTGAAGACCCACTGAAATAGGATTATTGAGATTTAAATTAGATTTATTAATGAGAAACATGACCTTTGTAGCACTTATCAACATGTTTGGGAAGGTTTGAGCTTGCAATCATCCAAGAGGATATTGTGACAAGATGTACTTTCAATGGTGGAAATCTTTCAAGGTTAAGTACATACCAACTAAATCTTAGTGTGGATTTCGGATAGTGTTAGGCTTGAAGACCTAAGACTTTAGGGGATTCTAGGAGTGGATTAGGATCTCAAGTAGACTTGGACAAGTGGAGTCCATAGTTGAGCAAGTGCAAAGAAAACCTTGGAATTCTTACACCAGATTGGTTTCAGAGCATAGTTGATCAGACTTGTGGTTAATGTTCCAACCAACTAAATGAGTAGGAGAGTCAAGAATGGTGACTAATGGTTATTTATCTAAGAAAGTGGATGATCAAGAAGTGGAGAATAGAATGCTTTGAGATAGATTGGCTCAACTAGAGAAAAAGGTAGATTAAGTTGATAAGAAAGCAGATAAAGTGAAGGATAAGGTTGAAGGGAAAGGCAAAGATCTTGCCATTGATGATGAAGTACCTGAAGCTGACCCTGTCCTTAATGAGGAGCCATTCCTAAAATATCTAAAGGATATGAGTGGAAAATCACTAGAAGGAGTTCCAATATTTACTTGAAAGATGGAGCCAGAGATAGTCCTTGACTGGATAGAGGGACTGGAAAACCATTTTGAGTATGATGGAATCACTTAGGCTCAAAAGGTGAAGGTTGCAAAAGCTAGACTGAGAGGTTATGCACTCACTTGGTGGAAATTCATCCAAGATGAGAGAGAAAATGAAGGAAAGAGGCCTATTTCTTCATGGAAGGCTATGGTTGTAAAATTCAGAGATGCTTATATCCCTGAGGATTATGAAATCCAATTTCATAAGAGAAGGCAAGGACTGAGACAAAAGGACCTAGATGTAAACTCATACACTGAAGAATTTTAGAGACTTTGCATGAGATCAAGAGTTGCAGAGGATGAGAAGGTTCAAGTAGCAAGATACCTTAATGGAATAAAGTGAACCATACAATATGAGATGAGTCTTTTGACTCCGTAAACCATTCAAAAGTGCCACCAAATTGCCATCAAAGTTGAAGAGAAGCTAAGGAAGAAACAAGACTCTAGTACTACCAGAGGAAGAGGTAGAGGGAGAGAAACTAGAGGACAAAGAGGTGGATATGGTGGAAGGAGTTCTAAACCCAAGAAAAAAGGGGAGAACAAATTTTTTGAACAAAAAGATGTAAAATCTAGTAGAGGAGGTTCAAATAGAGGAAGGAACTCTAATAGCAGAGGAAGAAACAACAATCAAGGTAGGGGTAATTACTTTGCCAACATGAAATGTTACCACTACAATCAGATGGGAAATCTTGCATACAGATGTCCAGAGAAGGGTTCAACTTCACAAGGAGGTGACAAGAGGGTGAACTATGTCCAATAAGAAACTAGTGGTGGAGGTAAACACCATGAAGTTCCATTTGAATCAGAGGAAGGAGAGAATCTTATGATGAGAAGAACTTTGATAAAAGAGCCAATAAAAAAAGATCCTAGCTAGAGGAGGTCATTGTTTAGGGTAAAGTGTAAGATGATGGGAAAAGTCTGTAGAGTCATCATAGACTCAAGGTCTACTGACAATATAGTGTCAAAGGAAGCAGTTAGAAAGTTGAAGATGACAAGAATACCCCACACCAATGATGTGGATGGAAGTCTTGTTGCTGCTACAGAACCAGCTTGGATATGCTCTGAGATCTTTCTCCTAGATCTCTTAGGATGTTCACAACCCTAAAATGAGGTAAGTGACTCTCAAATTTACCTCCTCTTCAAGACTCAGTCCCCCATCGAAATACTTTTCATCTCCTGCTTGCTGAACCTACACACATATATTCATTCTGCTCACTCAATCAATGTTTTCAGAACATTGCTTTCATTGTCTTCCCTAGCCGGACTATTACTAAGCTTTCCTAGGGTAAGATCTCCAAATTCATACCTGTTGCTACTCCTACCAAAAACAAAAGGGAAACTATGTACAAGGGCTCCTCTTGAGTTCCATCCCAACACATGACTCTCACCATGGATTCAGGAACCTCGAGGGGCTATTAATGGTTACAACCCAGAACGGGTGAAGAGCTAACAGCTTACAAAACACAAAATAAAGTAACTAATCTACTTGCATGCAAAAGGAACCACAAAGAAACTTTATATCCACTAAACACACAACCTAAAAATTCTCATTACTGGAAACAAAACAAAACAATACAATAATCTGCAAATCTCTAACTTTCTTGTAGATTCTCCTCTTCTTTAATCTCTCCCTTCTAGCTCTCTAAAAAGAAGGCTTGGGATGTTATTAATAACCATCCTCTCATTGGAATGACTGTAACTATCCACATATTTGCAAGTATCTCTTCAAGAACCATTACAACTGACCATACTATCCATAAAAGACAAGATCTGCTTTTCGCGGGATGTTATGATAGAATATTATCGAGCAATAGTAATGAAAAACTGAGCTCTAGTGTTGGCCGAGCTGCTAGGCACCAATGTAGGCCAAGCTGCTAGGCACTAGTGTAGGCCAAGCTGCTAGGCACTAGTGTAGGCCGAGTTGCTAGGCACCAGTGTTGGCTGAGCTACTAGGCACTAGTGTAGGTTGAGCTTCTAGGCACCTATGTAGGCCGAGCTGTAGGCACTAGTGTAGGCTAAGCTGCTAGGCACCAGTGTTGGCCGAGTGCCAGTGATACCAAGTGGCCGAGTGCCAGTGATACCAAGTAGCTTATTCAAGGTTCATGATGCCTTGGTTGGATTTCCAAAGGCTTACTAACTACCTCACACACACACAGCTAAAGGAAACCAACTAATCAACCTATCTAGACATGGATTGACCTAGTCATATCCATCTTAGGGAAATAAAATAGATGACCTTCTAAGGTCCACACAAACTCTCCTGACTTGGCTAGAGTCAGTACATGCCATAAATAAAGAGCTATGGGTTTGAGTTAGGTGTGCTCCTGCACCATACTCCCCCAGACAAAAGAAAGGTAAATCCATCCTTGGATTGAGCATGTTTGGATCAATGCCCAACCTCTTGAAGTCTATTTCTCTTATCCAAGTAGCATCAACATCTTCTTTGCCATGCCATATGACAAGGTGCTCCATATAGTCTTTGTTCCTAGTCTTCTTGTAGACCCTTGAGTCTAGTATCTTTTCAGCTGTCATAGATGGAGTAGGGTTAATTTTAGATCTTTTACCTCTTGTATTACCTCTTGAAAGTTTTGACCAGCATATTGAATTGGTCCTTTGTATGCTATCAAATCTACAATGTTGAAAACCGGTGACAACCCAATGTCTTCAGGAAGCTCCACCTTGTATGCATTGTTTCCATACTTTGCAAGTATCTTACATGGACCTAGCCTCTTCATCTATAGCTTGTGAGGAACACATTTTTGCATCCTATGTTTGTTCAAGTGTACCATCACAAAGTCTCCAATCTAAAACTGAACCTCCCTCTTTGATACATCCACCTTTTGCTTTACCTTTTCAGCATTTTCAATCAAGTTCTTTCTCACACTTTCATGAACTTCTCTCATTGAATGAGAAAAGTCCTCAACATGTCCACTACCATGTATTCCTTCCTTTAATTCTCTAAGTTCAAAAATTCCTCTTGGGTGAAAGCCATAAACAATTTCAAAAGGACTCTTACCAGTCGATCTATTCACTGTATCATTGTATGCATATTTAGCTTGTCCAATGAGTTGGTCCCATGCTTGACCATACTCCTTTGTGATTCATCTCAAAAAATTACCAAGACTCCTATTAACTACCTTTGTTTGGCCATCTGTCTGTGGATGATAGGCAGATCCAAAAGACAAGTTAGTGCCCAACTTTTGCCATAAGGTCTTCCAAAAATGACTCATGAATTTGGTGTCCCTGTCTGAAACAATATTAAGTGGGAGTCCATGGATCATCACCACTCCATTGAAAAACAACTGAGCAATGTTACAAGCATCATGAATAGTCTTGCAAGGTATGAATTGAGCCATCTTGCTAAATCTGTCCACAGCAACATAAATATTGTCATATCCCTGCCTTATTCTTGGAAAACCAACTAAAAAATCCATGCTTATGCATTCCCATGGTCTAGTTGGGATTGGAAGTGGCTGATAAAGACCTACATTGGAAAATGTGCCCTTTTCTTTTTGACACACTATACAACTCTCAACACATTGTATAACATCTCTATTCATTCTAGGCCAAAAATAGAACCTAGTGACTAGCTCTTGAGTCTTACTGACTCCAAAATGACCACTAAGTGCTCCATTATTTTTTCCTTGAATCAAATTCTCTCTCATAGATCCTTTAGGAACACAAAGTTGACCTCCTTTAAACAATAAATCATTCTGCAAAGTATATTCAGAAAACTCACCATGAAAGTTGTTTTTAAACTCCCTACATACCTTGTAGATTTGAGCAAAATCTTCATCTTCAGCATATAGGTCTTTGAAGCTATCAATACCTATGCTTTGCAGCTGAAATTCTTGGACTATGAGCAGCCTTCTGCTCAATGCATCATCAACCTTATTTTGTACTCCCTTTTTATGCTTGATATTGAAAGTGTAGGCTTGTAGATACTCCACCCACTTCATGTGTTTGCTGCTAAGTTTTTCTTGAGAGTTAAGGAATCCAAGAACTTGGTTATCATTATATATTATGAACTCCTTTGGAAGCAAGTAGTACCTCCACTTCTTGAGTTCTTGGACTAGAGAATACAACTCTAATTCATAAGAAGAGTACTTCTTATTTGCATCATTTAGCATCTCACTATGGAAAGCTACTGGTCTTCCTTCTTGGCTTATGAGAGCCCCAATGGCCACATTACTTGCATCACATTCTACTGTAAAAAGCTTATCAAATATTGGAAGAACTAGAGTAGGCAACTCTGCTATCTTCTCCTTGATTGTTTCAAACCCTTTCTCAGCTTGTGGTGTCCATTGAAACTTTATCTTCATCCCACCTTTGATGGTGTCTAACATAGGTGCACAAATTCCACTGAAATGTCTAATGAAATTTATGTAATATTGAGCTAAACCATGGAAACTCCTCACCTCAGTTTCAACCTTGGGAGTAGGCCAACTTAGAATGGCATCCACCTTTTCTTGGTCCATTTTGAGGTTACCATGTGACAAAACAAAACCGACATATACAAGCTCCTACTTCATGAAGTCACACTTCTCCAAATTTATCATTAGCTTCTCATCATGCAATTTATCAAAAACAATTTTCAAATGCCTAATATGCTCCTCCTTAATTTTTCTGAAAACTAAAATGTCATCTAAGTAGACAACAACAAACTTACCAATGCATTCTACCAATACCTCATTCATAAGCCTCATAAAAGTTGAGGGAGCATTAGACAAACCAAATGGCATTACAATCCATTCATACAAACATTCTATAGTTTTGAAGGTTGTCTTCCATTCATCTCCTTCATTAATCCTGATTTGGTGGTAGCCACTCTTAAGATCAATCTTGCTGAAGTACTTTAACTACCCTAAACAATCCATTAGGTCTTCAATTTTGGGTATTGGGAACCTATACCTAATGGTGATTCTATTAATGGCCCTAGAATTAGTACAAAGTCTCCAAGCTCATCCTTTCTTAGGTGCTAAAATAGTAGGGACTGCACATGGTCTTATGCTCTTTCTAATTAGGTCTTGGTCTAATAACTCTCTGATTTGCTTGGCTATTTCCTCATTTTGTTAAGGGGTCATCTTATAGGAATTTTTGTTGGGTAAGGTAGCTCTTGGTATGAAGTCAATCTTGTGGCTAAAAAGTTTTTTAGGAGGTAGGGGAGTGGGTTTTCCATCATTCACAATGTCTCTATACTCTTCAAGTATTTCTCTTACCTCATTTGGTATCTCTGATTTCTTGATAACAGCTTCATCTTTTGGCTTCAATACTAAAGAATATCCAACTCCTTCTCCTTCTCCTAGAATCTTCAAGAACTCCTTCTCATCAACCATGAGAATACTTGGGCTTTATGTTTTCATCTCTCCTTCTTCTGCTAAGGACTAAATTTTGAAAGTCACCCCATCTTTCTTGAATGAGTATGCATTCTTGGTTCCATCATGCATGGCTTGCCTATCAAATTGCCATGGCCTTCCAAGTAGAAGGTGGCATGCATCCATGGGACGAATGTCACATAGAAATCTATCCTTATACTTTCTAATGGTGAATTCTACCCATGATTTTCTCCTACAAACACATGTTGTCCTTTGTTAAGCCATGTAACCTTGTATGGGTTGTCATGTGTAATCCTTTTCAAATTTAACTTGTTGGCTACCTCTTCACTAATGATATTATTAGTTGATACTGAATCAATAATGAATCTACACACCTTCCCTATGATCTTGCACTTCACTCTAAATATTTCTCTCCTTTGGCTTGGTTCTTCTTTTCTTGGATATCTGATTAAGGTCTTCTTTATCATGAGGCTCTCACCTTCTTCTGATTCTAATGGTACCTCTGATGGCTTGCTACTGCAACTTGATTCTTCTTGCACATAGTTAACTCTCTTTCCACCTCTTTGAGAATTAGAACCTTTTTCAGGACACCTATAGGCAGGATGTCCTAGCTGATTGCAATGGTAGCACTTCATGGTGGCAAAATAGGATGCTCCTCTTCCTTGATTATTGCTACTCCTTCCTCTCCAACTAGTGTTAGAGCCTCTACCTCTATTGAAACCTCCTCTATTTGAGTTTCCTTCCTAATTTTCAATGACCTTGTTCTCCCTTTTCTTCCTTGAATCTGATCCCCTTCCACCATAGCCTCCTTGTCCTCTTCCTTCTCTACCTCTTCCTCTTCCTCTGAAGTTTGATTCTAATTTCTTTTTGTTCTTGTCTTCCAATTTCAATGCAATTTGGAAACACTTATGGACGGTTGTGGGAGTCCACAAACTGATTTCCTCTTGGATATTCCATTTTAGGCCTCCAGGATACCTAGCCACCTTGATAGTATCATCCTCTTGGACTCTTGACCTCAAGCACAACTTCTTGAATTCTTCAGTATACGTAGCCACATCCAAATATTTTTGCTTCAAACTTTGCCTCGTCTTGTGTAACTGGATTTCATAATCCTCAGGTAGGTATTTCTCCTTTACCTTATTTAACATGGACTTCCAATTTGAAATTGGATGCTTACCCATCTTCTCCCTCTCTTCTTGGAGGTATTTCCACCATGTTAATGTTGAACCTCTTAACCTTGACTTTGTAAATTTTACCTTATGTGCCTTAGTTATGTCCTCACATTCAAAATGATTCTCAATACCTTCTATCCATTCCACAACTAGTTCACTATCCATTTTTCCATTAAAGAATGGAATTCCTTCAAGAATTTTGCCTCCTAGGGCTCTAAGAGCTTTTAGAAATGGCTCCTCATTCATGGGAGGGTCTTGTTCAGGTATCAAGTCTTATTCATCAACTTTCTGCTTCCCTTTGTTGCTGCTGACTTCATTTCCATCTCTTCTTTTAGTTGCATCTGCAACTTCTTGAATTTTTACCTTCATCTCATCCAGGGCTTCTTCTAGGAGTCTACTCCTTTCCCTTTGATCCTCTATCACTCTCTTCTACTCCTCTACTTCCTTTGCAAGTTCTGCATTGGTGACCATCTTTTTTTCACCTACTGATACTGCTGGCTGGAACATTTACCACAACCCCAATCAGTTTAGGCTCTGATACGAATCTGATGTGGATGGAAGTCTTGTTGCTGCTATAAAACTAGCTTGGCTCTACTTTGAGATCTTTCTCCTAGATCTCTTAGGGTGTTCACAAACCTAAACTTAGGTAAGTCACTCTCAACTTTACCTCCTCTTCAAGACTCAGTCCCCCATCAAAATGCTTTTCATCTCCTTCTTGCTGAACCTACACACATAGATTCGTTCTGCTCACTCAATCAATGTTTTTAGAACATTGCTTTCATTCTCTTCCCTAGCCAGACTATTACTAAGCTTGCCTAGGGTAAGATCTCCATATTCATACCTATTGCTACTCCTACCAAAAACATAAGGGAAACTATGTACAAGGGCTCCTCTCAAGTTCCATCCCAACACATGACTCTCACCATGGATTTAGGAACCTTGAGGGGCCATTAATGGTTACAACCCAAAATGGGTGAAGAACCAATAGCTTACAAAACACAAAATAAAGTAACTAATCTACTTGCATGCAAAAGGAACCACAAAGAAACTTGATATCCACTAAACACACAACCTGCAACTTCTCATTACTGGAAACAAAACAAAACAATACAATAATCTGCAAATCTCTAACTTTCCTATAGCTTCTCCTCTTATTCAATCTCTCCCTTATAGCTCTCTAAAAAGAAGGCTTGGGATGTTATTAATAACCATCCTCTCATTGGAATGACTATAACTATCCACATATTCACAAGAATCTCTTCAAGAACCGTTACAATTGACCATATTGTCCATAAAAGACAAGATCGACTTTTCATGGGTCATTACGACGGAATATTGCCAAGCAACAGTAATGCAAAGCTGAGCTCCAATGTTGGTCAAGCTGCTAGGCACCAGTGTAGGCCGAGCTTCTAGGCACCAGTGTAGGCCGATCTGCTAGGCACCAGTGTAGGCTGAGCTGCTAGGCACCAGTGTAGGTCGAGCTACTAGGCACTAGTTTTGTCCAAGTGCTAGTGATACCAAGTATCTTATCCAAGGTTCTTGATGCCTTGGTTGGATTTCCAGAGGCTCACAAACTACCTCACACACACACACACAACTAAAGGAAACCAACTAAGCAACCTATCTAGACATGGATTGACCTAGTCATATCCATCTTAGGGAAATAAAACAAATGACCTTATAAGGTCAACACAAACTCTCCTAACTTGGCTAGAGTTAGTACATGCCATAAATAGAGAGCTAGGGGTTTGAGTTAGGTGTGCTACTACACCAACCAATCCTTATAAGGTCACATGGCTAAACAAAGGGCAGCATGTCCTTGTTAATGAGCAAGCTTGGGTAGAGTTTTCAATTGGGAGGTATAAGTAAAAATTCTTATGTGATGTCCTACCTATGGATGCATTCCACCTACTCCTAGGTAGACCATGGAAATTCGATAGAAAGGCCATGCATGATGGTGCAAAGAACTCATACACTTTCAAGAAGGACAATGTGACATTCAAGATCCAGTCACTACTAGAAGATGCAGAGATAAAGTCATCTGGACCAAATGTTCTCATGGTGAGTGAGAAGGAGTTCTTATAGGCCTTGGAAGAAGGAGAAGGAGTTGGTTTTGCATTGGTGTTGAAACTAAAAGAAGAAAGTGTAGACAAAGCAATGAAGAAGACAGAGTTCCCAAAGGAAGTGCAAGAGCTACAATAGAAGTATGAAGGCATAGTCAGTGATGGAAAACCATCATCCCTACCACCTAAGAGGTCATTAAGCCACCAAATAGAACTAATCTCTAGAGCTACCCTACCCAATAAGGCTACATACAAAATGACTCCTCAACAAAATGAGGAGATAGCTAGACAGATTCAAGAACTATTGAGCCAAGGTCTAATTAGGAAGTCCATTAGCCCTTGTGGTGTGCCCACTGTCTTAGCCCCTAAAAAGGGAGGAACATGGAGGTTATGTATAGACTCCAGAGCAATAAATAGGATAACCATTAGGTATAGGTTCCCTATCCCTAGGATATAAGACCCAATGGACTGTCTAGGAGGAGAAAGGTATTTTACCAAGATAGACCTAAAGAGTGGCTATCATCAAATCAGGGTAAATGAGGGAGATGAGTGGAAAATAGCCTTCAAGACCACAAAAGGACTGTATGAGTGGCTTATCATGTCATTTGGCCTATCCAATGCCCCATCAACCTTCATGAGGTTGATGAATGACGTCCTTAAATAATATATTAGAAAGTTTGTGGTAGTCTACTTGGATGATATACTCATCTATAGTAAGATAAGAGAAGAACATACAAACACCTATAAATGGTTTGAAAGAGGCTACATGAGGAGGAGCTATTGATAAATTTGGAGAAGTGTGAATTCATCAAGCAAGAGTTAGTGTACCTTGGATTTGTGTTATCTCAAGACAACCTAAAGATGGATCCTAGCAAAGTGGATGCCATCATCAACTGGCCTACTCCAAGAACAAGCACTGAGGTAAGAATTTTTCATGGCTTAGCACAGTATTATAGAAAGTTTATCAAATAATTCAGTTTCATTTGTGCTCCTATGCTTGATACTATCAAGGGTGGAATGAAGACTATATTTGTGTGGAATGAAAAAGCTAACCATGGTTTTGAGCTGCTGAAAAAGAAGATTGCTACCCAACCAATTTTGGTTTTTTCAAGCTTTCAAAAGCTATTTACTCTGGAATGTGATGCCAGCAATGTAGCCATTGTTGTTTTCTTGAGCCAAGAGTGAAGACCAGTGGCCTTCCACCCTGAGAAACTAAGTTAAGCTAAGAAGAAATACTCTTGTTATGACCTAGAGATGTATGCTCTAGTCCAGTCACTGAGAAAGTGGAGGCATTATTTGCTTCCAAAGGAGTTAATAGTCTATTCAGATGATCAGGCATTAAATTTCTTGAACTCACAAGATAAACTAAGTCACAAGCATATGAAGTGGGTTGCAAAATAAGGTAGTAGATGCCTTAAGTAGAAGAGCTTTGACCATTCAAGAAATTCAACTGTAGATCATGGGGATAGACAGCTTCAAAGACCTATATGGTGAAGATGAGGACTTTGCAGACATTTACAAGGTATGCCAAGAGTATAAAAATCACTTTCATAGTCAATTCTCTAAGTATACTTTACAAAGTGGTCTATTATTTAAAGGAAGTCAATTATGTGTCCCTAGGGGGTCTATTAGAGAGAATCTAATATAGGAGAAACAAAATGGTGCACTTAGTGGCCACATTGGTGTTAACAAAATGCAAGAATTAGTCCAAAGATTCTATTTTTGGCCCAAGATGAATTTGGATGTCAAGAGATATGTAGAAGGTTATGTTATCTATCAGAAGACCAAAGGTACATCTACCAATGCAGGCCTATACCAGCCTTTACCCATTCCAACTAGACCATGGGAGTGTGTGAGTATATATTTTGTAGTAGGATTGCCCAAGACAAAGCAGGGAATGGATAGCATTTATGTTATTATGGAAATATTTAGCGAAATGGCACACTTTGTACCCTACAAGACAAAAAATGATGCAAGTCAGATAGCTTCCCTATTCTTTAAGGAGGTATTTAGAATACATGGTTTGCCACTGAGCATAGTGTCTGACATAGACACCAAGTTTATGAGTCACTTTTGGAAGACTCTCTGGCAGAAGTTGGGAACCAACTTATCTTTTGGATCAACATACCATCCTCAATCTGATAGCCAAATAGAGGTGGTCAATAGGAGTCTTGGAAATATCCTAATGTGTCTAACTAAGGAGTATGGTCAAACTTGGGACCAACTCATTGGGCAAGCAGAATATGCCTATAATGACACAGTGAACAGGATTACTGGTAAGAGTCCTTTTGAAATAGTTTATAGCCTTCATCCAAGAGGCATATATGAGCTCCAAGACCTGAAGGATGGAGCCAAGGGAAGTGGCTATGCTGATGACTTTGCAAATTCTATGCAAGAAGTCCATGAATCAGTAAGGAAAACACTCATTGAGATTACAGAGAAGATAAAGAACAAAGTGGATGAGAGAAATAGAGATATGCAATTCAAAGTTGGGGACCTAGTAATGGTACACCTCAATAAGGAAAGATTGCAGAAAGGAACACCACATAAGCTTCAGATGAGGAGAATTGGCCCATGTGTCATACTAGAAAAATATGGAGCAAATGCCTATAAGGTGGAACTTCCAGAGGATATGGGTCTATCTCTGGTGTTTAATTTTGAAAACCTAGTTTTATACAAAGGTCCAATCCCAGATGCAAATCATAGTTTGACTGAAGTCATATAGGAGGTAGAAGAACTCAATTTTCCATCTGCACTAATCAAGAAAGCATAACACATTTTGGATTCTAGAGTCTACAAGAAGACAAGAAAGAAGCAGTATCAATATCACTTATTCAAGTGGCAAGGACAACCAGATGAAGATGCAGTGTGGATAAAGGATTCAGAGTTCAAAAAGTTGGGCATTGACCTCAACTTACTCAATCCAAGGGTGGATTGAAGTCTTTTCATTTGGGGAGGATGGTGCAGGAGCACCTAGGCTATCCTCAAAGCCCTAGTTATTTTTTTCTTGTAACTGACTCTAGCCAAGTCAATATGTTTTTTCTTAAGACCTTAGAAGTTCTTTTTGTTGTGTGTGACTAGGAAAATTAGTGGTTAGTGCTAATTTCATTCTATTTTAAGTTAGTTTGCTTTTTAATGTTTTGTCCCTAGATTTGGCTTAAATGGGGAAATGAGGTCTAAATGTATCCTAGACCTCGAAATAGTAATAAATATGCTTTAATATTCTTTAATGATGTTTTTTCATCAAACTATATGGGTTAGAGGCCCTAAAAGATAGATTGGAGCAAAAATGCAAAGATGCTCAAAAGTTGTCATGACAACATTTGCAACTTTTTGCAAATGTTGCATGCAACTCAACAACATTGGATTCCCCTCATTGTAGGAGTGGGGAATTAATGGATAAGTCCTAGAAACATGGGATAATTATCTTAAGGTATGGTTTGGATCATTTCCCAATGAGGTTGATCATGTAAGCCAATTTTTAATAGCAATAGAAGCTCTGCAATTCTGGTTTTTAGCAACAGTAAAGCATTTTGAGTTACAGAGTGTTTACATGGATTGAATTAACAATTTTAATGTTGGGATTGTATTAATTAGTTAGTTTTAAGACTTTTTCATTCTTTATGCAAGTACTGTAGATTTGATTTGTTAGCATTTGTAAATTGGTTAAGTTTTAGGGAGTCTGTTGGTCCAGTCCAGAGTAGTTTGTGTTTTCATGGCTCCCCCATGAAATCCAACAATGGGAAATTCTTGAGGGTGGATTATTGCTTTAGGGGAACCTATTTATAGTGTAAATACATTAGGAGAAGTCATGAATATTTGATTATCTATTTTTAATTTTATGCCCTAGGCGAGCATGGCATGTCTGGCTAGGAGTGTAACAGGGAAAGAATTGAATGCCATTGCAAAGGAATGTTTGAGAGAAACAAACCAGGTGGAGTTCCAGAAGCCTTAGGCTCTAGTTGAAGCCTTTCTATAAGCTCAGGTCCTAAATAATCTAGCTTGATACATTTCTAGCAAGAAATCAGTGGATTGTTGTGAATGCTTAAAAATAGCCCTAAATGACCTACATTTTAGGATAGTAGTGTACGGATGGTTTGGGGAATTAAAAACTTGAGAATAATAGAGGTCTTGGAAAAGGGTATCTGAATCCTAAGTTTTTTTTTAGGGTTGTGTGGAATATTTTAACAAGAATCCAGAAAAACCCTCTAGATAGGGGTAATAGAGAATTAGGCCTAATAGGACCTAAATCAGAACTAGTTTGGAACACGGTCACTTTGGGATTGAAGACCCACTAAAATGGGATTAGTGAGATTTCAATTAGATGTATTAATGAGAAACATGACCTTTTTAGCACTTATCAACATGTTTGGGAAGGTTTGAGCTTGGAATCATCCAAGAGGATATTGTGACAAGAAGTACTTTCAATGGTGGAAATCTTTCAAGGTTAAGCACAAAGCAACTAACTCTTAGTGTGGAGTTGGGATAGTGTTAGGCTTGAAGACCTAATACTTTAGGGGATTCTAGGAGTTGATTAGGATCTCAAATAGACTTGGACAAGTGGAGTCCGTAATTGAGAAAGTGCAAAGAAAACCTTGGAACCCTTACACCATTCTCGAGGGAAGCTATCAGTACTCTTGTCTACACATTGAGTAGAGTACAATTGAAGAAGGACAAAAAGAAGACACCCTATGAGCTTTGGTATGGTTACACACCCAATGTAAGTTACTTCAGAATTTGTGGTAGTTAATGTTATATTTTGAAGGATGATAGAAATGGAAAGATTGATTCCAAAAGTGATGAAGGTATATTTCTTGGATATCCCACCAAAAGCAAGGCTTATAAGTGTCTTAACAAATCATCTAACAAGATCATTGAAAGTGCAAATGTAAACATAGAATTTGTAGAAAATAATGATAAGGAAATCAGAAGAGAACTAGAGGACTACAACAGGTTTGTTTATACTGAAGAACCTGACACTCTACCTGAGCAACAGTGTATCTCTCCCAAGCAACAGAACATTACACCTGAGCATCAGGCTACAATTACTAAAAATCAGGATAATACTCAAGATGATGTACTGAGCAATGAAGATCAGAACGAAGGTCAACAAGATGATCAGAATTATGGACAAAGAGCTAAACCAAAAATTTCTAAGTATGTCAGAAGATATCATCCACAAAATCAAATAATAGGAGACAAGAAGGATGGAATGAGAAAAAGAAGTAATTCACTACACACTAGATGTTTACTTTGTGATTTTGAGCCTAAATCTGTTAATACTGCACTTGAAAATGAAGAATGGGTCAGTGTTATGAATGAAGAAATAGAATAGATTGAGAAGAACATTACATGGACACTAGTACCGAGACCTGATGACAAGAATGTCATCAGTACCAAATGGATATTCAGAAACAAGATGAATGAGAATGGAGAAGTCACAAGAAATAAAGCAATATTAGTATGCAAGGGGTACGCACAAGAATAAGGTATTGATTATGGAGAAACATTTTCACCCATTGCTAGACTAGGAGTTAGAATCTTACTTCCTTATGCTGCATTCAAAGGATTCAAGGTATACCAGATGGATGTCAAATCTACATTCCTAAATGGAATACTGGAAGAAGAGGTATACATTGAAAAACCAGAAGGGTTTGTTGATCTAGACAAGAGGAACATGGTATGTAGACTACATAAAGCCTTGTATGGATTGAAACAAGCACCTAGAGCCTAGTATTAAAGACTTCACTCCTATCTCATTAGCATTGAATTTGTAAGAACAAGTGAAAACAACAATCTATACTTAAAAGAAGATACCGATGGTAATATTCTGATTGCTGAAATATTTGTTCATGATATCATTTTTGGGGGAAATGAAATGTTATGCAAATCCTTTTCTAATGAAATGAGCACAGAATTTGAAATGTCAATGTTTGGGGAGATCATATTCTTTCTTGGTCTATAGATTCTTCAACAAGATGCAGGCATATATATCACTCAGTCCAAATACATCAAGGAAGTGCTGAAGATATTCAAGATGGAAGATTCCAATCCAATTGGAACACTTATGGCTACCAAATGTAAGCTAACAAAGGAAGGCAAATCAAATTAGGTAAATCAGACCTTGTATAGATCAATGATTGGCAAACTAATGTATGTTGTTCATACCAGACCAGATATAGCACATGCAGTTGGAATAGTTGCAAGATTATCTGCTAATCCCAAAGAATCAAATATGACTACTGTCAAGAGAATTCTGAGATATCTAAGGAACACCGAGGACTATGGCTTATGGTATAAAAGAGAAGGAAAAATTGAGCTACAAGTCTATATAGATGTTGATTGGGCTGGAAATATTGATGACCAAAAGAGCACAACTGGAGGATCATTCTTCATGGGTGACAAACTTGTTACATGGATCATCAAGAAGAAAGGATGCATCTCTCAGTCTACTGCAGAAGCAGAGTATGTGGTTGCTGCTGAAAATTGCACCAATATTGCATAGATCAAACAGTTGCTGGAAGGTATGAATATGAAGATCCTTGAACCATTGATTATATATTGTGATAATACCAGTGCAATTAACATTTTAAAGAATCCATTCATGCATGCTAAGACTAAGCATATTGCTATCAAGTATCACTATGTAAGAGAACAAGTGCAAGAAAAGGTGATGCTGGAATATGTTCAATCGAAGGAACAATTAGCTGATATATTCACCAAGCCATTACCGAAAGATACATTTGAGTACTTGAGACAAATACTAGGGGTACAACCCTTGTCTATCGGTCAGTAAGTTGACTAGGAGGCTGCATCAACCTACACATGATCAGAAGATCATTCATGTTGATGCAAGCACCGAGATGAACAGCTATAGATACATCTGTACACAACAAGGTACAAATCTGCACCAAACACCAGAGACAACATATTGTTGATGGATAAGGAAATTCAAGGAGTATATTATAAAAAGGGAATGGAAGATGATATAGAAGAAATTTTTTTGGAATTTTTGTCAAAGGGAGAGATGATCTCATTATCATAAGGGAGATTGTCATAAGAGAGATTCTCATTATCATAAGGGAGAGATGATCTCATTATCAATCAGGAATCATAAGGGAGAGAGATTATTTATCATAAGGGAGAGATTATCTCATTTTTAGGAAAATATTATATCATTATCCATGAAGAGAAGTTCCTAAGAATCAAAAGGAAGAATTAATCAATATTCAAAGGGAGAGATTGATTACATATGAAATATCCATCTAAGAGAGAGAAGTAACAAAGGGAGAGAGTACATACAAGGGGGGAGATTGTTGTCAAAGGAAAAAGAGATTATTAAGAAGAGGAACATTCAAGGTAGAGCACATATCAGAAAAAAAATAGAAGCTGCTACATCTATCTAGTGAATGGATTAAAGATTGAAGAAACCCACTCTGCAAGAAAAAAATCTAAGCTATATGAGCTTACTAAGAGTCGAACATTTGCAATAGTTACAATAGAAGAGATTGATGAAACTGTTATATTTCATATTGTATTACTAATAATATAGTATGATAATGTAGGGTGTTTCCATCAATGCCAAAGGGAGAGATTGATGACATGTAACTGATTGGATGTTTGAAGATGTTAAGTTAATCAGCAAAATGCAAAAAGATAATGCAAGACATTAAATCAGTTAATGGATTGTATTGTCATTGATGTCAACTTGATATAATCTGATTGGTTATAATCAAAGTGTCAAAGACTTTGGAGAATCAGAGAGAGAAAGATTATGCTTTTAGTAATGCATAAAAGACAAGCATTCACTAAGTGACTTCAAACACCGACGGTTAGTGGAACCCGACGGACAGAGATAACTGAAAGTTAAGTCACAGTGATGCCCGAGAAAATAAACTGATGAGCATTATCGAAGATCAAAATCACAAGCATTACCAATGGCTATAATTATAGTGTTAACTGACGAGCAGAACTTTGCAGTGAAGCTCGAAGGATAGACAACCCCTACGGATAGACAACACTGATAGAGAAGCCTAAGAAGAACTAGAGTGTTGACTAAAGCTATCAAAGATTTAAAACATTGAAGTTAACTGGAGTTCATAAACAACAAACTAACTAGCTGGTAGAGCTAAAAATAGACTTAACTGGTTGTTATCATTGTTTCCATCGACAAGATAAAGCCAGAGATAAGTAAAGGATTTAAAGTTTTTTTATCCAATTGGAAAGAAGATCTCTATGAGATAAAATAAGAGTTATGCTTTAAGTCAATATTGGCTAAGATTGCAGATCACGCCAAGAACAAGAAAATGAAGAAGAGAGAAACGGTGATATTGTGTCTATAAAGAGACAACTTAATTCATTATGAATGAAGGGGAGTGAATGAAAAAGAGGATGCTAAAGAGAAACTAATGAAGAACAACTTCATACAGTCCTAATCAATCAAGCTGAGGAAAGAGAAAAATATTTTTGCGGACACCAAGCAATAGAGCACAACATCACCGAGCAGAACAAAAGTGGAGCAAAGGTATTGAAAAGATATATTGATCAGAATGGTTTAATGATATTATAATAGATTTGAAAATTTGCAAGTATAAGTTGTATATGTGAACAGGTCATTTACTATTTTAGTTTTACCATTGATTCAGAAAGTCTCTTAAAAAAGCAGGATTTAAAGATCCTTTCTATATTGAGATACATCCCAAGGAGTATCAAAAAATTTGATCATGAAGATAGCATGAGATATCAGATACCATTTAACAAACTACACTGGGTTTGGTCATAGAAGGTAGCATAGAGATGCCTGATATCAAGTGACAAACTAATCTTTTAAATCCTCTAACAAGGTCACACCTAAAAGTGTGTTTGTAACCATTAACAGGGTTGGCTCTTCACTGAGCTCACTTCAGAAGAGTGAAGATTTTGGGTTACCGGTCCCAAGTGGTTTTTCCCTTAACAGGGTTTCCACGTTAAAAATCCATGTGTCAGTGTGTCTATAAGTCATTAATTTAGTGTTTTGCATTACACATAACTAATCTAGATTGATCGATTTACACTAAGCTATTTACTATTTTTCGGTAAGTGAAAGACTGCTATTCGGTAAAAACTAAGAATGAGGTTTAACAGAGCACTCCGAGCAGTATTTATTTGATAAGTATATTTGCAGGCATACAACTTGTAGGAATGAAGATAACTAGAGGCTTAATATTTTGGTACTAATTTTTTGGGTTTATTAATTGGAATATTTTTGAGGCCACTAATTCACCCCCCCCACCTCAGTTATTTCTAACACAATCATGTTTTAGTAATGTGTAAAGCAAAACATCAAAGCAATGAACCATATACACATTTAACACATGGATTTTCAATGTGGAAACCATGTTAAGGGAAAAAAACTTGGGACTGGTAACCCAAAATTTTCACTCTTCTGAAGTGAGCTCGGTGAAGAGCCAACCCTGTTAAAGGTTACAAACACACTGTTAAGTCCGACCTTGTTAGAGGATTTAATATAATAGTTTGTCACTTGATATCTAGCATTTCACTATGCTATCTTCATGAGAAACTTTTTGATACTCCTTGGGATGTATCTCAATATATAAAGGATAGTTAAATCCCACTCTGTTAAGAGATTTTTTGAATCAATGGTTAAACTAAAATGGTATATGATATGTTCATAAATAGAACTTAGACTTGTAGATGTTCAGATCTATTTTAAGCTCATAGTACCTTTTCTGATCAATATTTATTTTTTGTTCCTTTGCTCAACTTTTTTCTTCTCGGTGATGTCTTTTCTTCTTTGTTGCTCGGTGTTCGCAAAAATCTTTAGCTCTATTCTTTAGCTTGTTTTATTAGGACTGTATGAAGTCTTCTTCATCAGTATTCTCTTTAGCATCTTCTTCTCTATTCACCCCTTAATTCATAATTAATTATCTTGTCTCCTTTATAGACATGATTTCACTGTTTCTAGGTCTTTGTCTTTCTTTTTCTTGATGTGATCCAGAAATATAGCCATTCTTGCTTTAAAGCTTGCTTTAGTTTTATCCCGCAGATTTCTCCTTGACAACCAGAATAAAACTATCTTTAATCTCTAGCTTATCTGTAGCTTTTAACTTGTCGATGAAAACAATGTGATCAACCAGTTAACTCCATATTTAGCTCTTGCTAGCTAAGTCTTTTGTTGTTTCTGAACTTCATTTCTTATCGGTGTTTAACTCCTTGTTTTCTTGGTCTTGAGTTCAGTTTTCCTTGGGCATCTCTGTCTGTCGGGGTTGTTTGTCCGTCAGGAAACTCTGTGACTTTCAGTTTTTCTCATGTATCTCTGTGGTTCTTCTTGGTAATTCTTTCTTAGGTATCACTGTGACTCTTCTCTCGGGGTTCTCTATTCATCAGGGTGCACTGTCCATCGGTGTTTGTTGTCACTTGGTGTATACTAAACTTTTATGCATTACTAGTAACATAACCTTTATTTCTTTGGTTCTTTGAAGTCTTTGACTACATGTATATAACCAATTAGATTATATCAAGTTGACATCAATGACAATACAATATATTAACTGATTTAATGTCTTGCATTAACTTTCTGCAGCTCGGTGATCATCAACTTAACATCTTCAAACATTTAATCAGTTATAGTTCATTAGGAGCAGCACCAAATCTACATGATTTATCATAATGACCATTCTGACCATACTTGAAATAAATAACATTCCTTCTATCAAATCTCACTGACTGAATTTTAGATTTGTATTGACTAGCCTTGTGACCATAGTTATGACATACATAACAATTTCCATGAAATATATTATTCACTGCACTGTCCTTATCCTAATTTGAAACTTGATTCTTGCATTCACTTGTGTTATGACCAAACTTATGACAGTTAAATCATTAAACCTTATGATCCTTTCTCATCTTGTAATCAACTTCTTTATGACCAAAATTCTTACAAATGTAACAACAACCATTAAAAGATAACTACCTTTTAGCATTCAGTTGTCTTACTGGAGGTCTTCTTGTGGATGTATTCTGATTGCTAACCTTTCTTTTTACTTCAACCTTTACATCATCTCCAATTTCCTTCTCTTTTTCTTTCTTCTTCTGATTTGAGCATTCACCAATAAAACTTGATCCTTCCTTGTCTTTGTGACTTTTCTGCATGGATAATAAATGATCCAAAATATTGTTACTCTCACATACCTTTACTTAATATTTCAGCTTCCTTAATTCCTGAACTAATCTCTCATTTTCATCTGAATGCATCTTAATGATATTCTTGAGATTCATTTCTGATTTATTTCATTGCTCTATTAAAATTTCCATATTTTCCTCAATCTTCCTGATGCCTTCCATCTTATTCTTAAATCCATCTTTGACAAATTCCTCAATTTGTATCTTTTCATTTAGCTTATTTTCTAGATATAATATTCTTGCCTTTGATTCCTTCAATTTTTGGTTGACTTCCTTCTCCCTTGCTTTGATTTTCTTGATTTGATCTCTCAGCTTAGTGATACATGCATTTGCTTCCTTCAGATTCTCTTTCAACTCTTCATTTTATGATTCAGTACCTTCAATGTCACTCATCATGATTTGGAAATCTTCTTTAGTGTAGTATCCTCCTTTCATCTATTCAAAGATCCAAGATCTCCCTCAAGTGGTTAAGTTTTATCTACAAGGGACCATGATCTGATACCCATTGTTGAATAGATTGAATAAATGAGAGTGGGGGAATCGGTTATTTCTACACAATTTATAAAACTTTTACTTTGTTGGTAAACTCATGAAATAACAATAAAAATCTTTGATCTAAAGGTTAACCACATTAAACATTAACAATATTTATAAACATGAAAGCATAGAAATACTGACACAAAGAACACCAAGATTTATGTGGAAACCTCAATTGGTAAAAACTGAGAAGAACCTAATTCTCATGAAATGAACACCGATTAGGGTGACACTCGTTAAGGTAATTTTTACAAAGACTCACTACCGATTGTGCTCACTACAGGTTGGCTCATTGTCAGTTGGGATAACTACCCTTTCAAATGAATAAGGTTCACTACCAAAATATATATCACTGACAGAAGATGAACTGATAATATTGCATCTATCCATGCATGAAAATTTCAACAATTAAGCTTAGTTATTGTTACCATTGATAGATCTAAATTTTGATCTTCTTCATGTATATAATTTTCAGTTCTATTGTACCTCAATATGTAATCCACCTCTTGATCTTCAATGATCTCTACAAATTTCTGCTCACATATAATATTTCCACTAATTCACACTATTTATCCTTTAGTAACTCACACCGCACCATTAGATACATGCCTTCTCTCCAATACAAAAAAATATTTCTCTTTTATTTATATGAGCATTTGACCATACATATGTCATCCACACCAAACATGTGTGATGGACCCAATTACAAAAGATATTAAATGTATTACCCTAGGTCCTAAATCTAGGAGATGCATTAGAAAATATTATAACATGCTACACTAGGACCAAATATAGATCATACATAAGATGTTTACACTACATTAAATTTTACCGATATTGTAGGAATGTCACAACCAAGACCATGTCTTGATTACCAAAATACCTGAACCAATCAATGGATGTAATAGGATAGAGTAGGTCAAGATAAAGATACCAAAACTCTTCTATTGAACAACACCACTGTGCAGCTAACAAAAACAACTAGAAGAACATTACAAGCATAGAAGTTACCAAAAATTGGCAAGCAACTCCATACAAAAATTGACCACCAAAAATTATACAAGTGTATCAAAACGTATAGAACATAAGTATAACAAATTACACTACCATAATCCATCAAAACTTTCTATAACTAAAACCTTTTTTATATAACCAACAAACATTTGATGCATATATTCAAAACTATCAACAACCAACTAGTGCCACTAAGATGTTGGTATGAAATTTTTGACATCAATGATAATAAATATCAACAACAACTCAATGATTCCAACATGCATAAGGAGCCACTCCACAATACTACCCAAATACTATGTCATGCCCAAAAGTTGGGCAAAAACACACGAACAAAAATTTTAAAAAACTAACGCAAGAATGGGGATACTAAAACTTTGACAAAGGAACATGTGCACGCAAAATGGTGCAAGGGCAACGATAACCAGAATAGGTCACAAGGTGAAGAATAACTTTCACAGCTATCCCAGGGATGACTAAGCTCCAAACTGGAGCTTCACGCAAAATGAGGAGGTCGACCGAAAGTCAACTAGAGTTGACCCAAAGTCTACTATATCCAAAAAGGGGAATTAGGACAACTAGGGTTCGCTTAAACCCAAAGGAAGAGTCCTACACGCAAATCGAGATAGTTTGACTAAAAGTCAACTAGGGTTGACCAAAAGTCAAACATCCTTGAAATACACAAGGAGGGTTACTAGGGCCTATAAGCACTAGGAAAGTCGAGGGTGCACAAAATGAGATGGTTGACCCAAAAGTCAACTGGGTTGACCAAAAAGTCAACCCTCTCCAAAAGGTATGAAACTAAAATCCTAGGTACCAGGGACTACGATGAACATCTGGTTAGAAAATTATCCGAGAATGATTAGGTTATAAGTCTATATGCAAAGACCTTAATCCCTATACTTAAGCATAATAACCTTAAATATTCATTTTTTTTTAAAGTAAATCTGAAATTTCACCAAGTAAATAAAATAAAATACTAATTGATTCTACTCAAGAACACCAAGAACGATTTTAGTCAAAAATGTAAAATAACATTACAGTTAAATATTCTATTCTTACTCCAAAACGGGTAACATAAACGATAGATTAATAAGGATACGAAAACATGAAATCTTTTTTTTTCAAGATGCTCCCCATTTAATTGAATACTTTTAAATAAGGTAAAATTACAAGGATAGAATGAAAGATTGAAAATATTCTAATGGCTGAAATACAACTTACAGCAATGAGAGCCCATAAACATAAAAGATACAGTTGTTCTTATTACAGTGGTATCCATCTTTTGCACATAGATTGGATACACCACCTGTGCCTCATCTGGTACCTGATATAAGGTGAAATTGACCATGGAGGCTCACCTCCCAACCTAGGCCTTTACAAGGCCACCCCCGAGCTTGGGGATCCAATCTGGAATGGGTAACACACAGGTACGTACAACAAGCAGGAAAAGAACAAGGAGTGCAACACAAGAAAACCCATCCCCACATAGGATTGAACAAGAGGAAGTATCTCCAAGAGATATTCCAAAAAAAATAGGGGTAGTGGTAGACCTCACTGAAGGAGAAAGCCAAGATCATAATGAAAATATGCAAGCCACACATGGACTTTCCAAGGACCATCTTTACAAGACGCTATCCTGAAAACCTCCTTATACCTCCTAAATGCCCTCAGGCCCATCTTGGCTTCATGGGTATCGTGTTACCCCAAGTTTATCCCTCCACACATGGGAGACTCTACACTTGACAGGAATCA
>MU224934.1:1744219-1778902 GCA_018584345.1 Thuja plicata | reverse complement strand
TACCCCTCCAAGGCTACTCTGCCCTCCCAAGGGTGAGTGTACCTTGAAGACCCATTCGAAAAACAACACATAATAAACACTTTGAGAAACAAAGAAAAGAAAATTTCCAACCAAAAATAAAAAGCTTTAAGAAAACCATAGACTCCATTAATGGAGTCCTTGAGCTCAAGAACACATAACATAAACAAAACATTAAAAGAGATCCAACCTTGATCCAAGCTATGGTGAAAATAAAACAGGTGTTGAGCTATCCTTCCTAAGCTTCCTTCTCCAAAAAGGCTCCTTCAAACTGGATTTTGTCTCTAAGGGTAGAGAGTGGGTGAACACTCAACTCATCCTAAAAACTCCCCTAAATAGGTAAACCTCCAACATGAGCAAGGTTTAACCCAAGAGTAAGGTAACTCTAACCAATCCTTAACCAAACCACTTCCTAACCCTCCAAGGGCAAAGTCAAATGACACATGGGTAGAAGAGAGAGTGAGGTTAACCAAAATCACACTCCTCTTTCAAATTCGCTCAAAGATGAAAATGACACTTCAAGAGGGTAATAAATGATTTTAGAGGCTCATTAATGACCGAAAATGACCCCTAACCCATAGGGTATCAAGTTGGGTGACTAAAACTGACCCCGGTTACCCTCTAGGAGTCCAAAAGACCCTATGAAACTTACCCTGAAGTTAACCTACGAAATTCTAAGTCAAGGAAATTCTAAAAACTTCTAACCCTGGGGTAAGCATGGGTACTACTCAAAGATGACCTTAGTTAACCCTTGACTTACCTTGGTTTCCCTTTACTAGCCATGTCCATAATTAAATTGCAACACTTGCCAAATTTGGCACATTAAATTAAAACATTAGACATGACTTGATAACATGAACATTTACTATTTTAATAAAAAACATGCAATACCACGTTTATGAAATAAACACATAACAACGAGGCCCATGTCTCTTTATATAGACAGGACCTTAGTACACATAGGTATTATACATGGGTTCCAGAACTGGGTCCCCGAATTAGATCCATGGTCAACTCTTCCTGCACACTCAATGCACACATCAGTAGATCCAAAATATATGATATGAAACAGAACATAACGTCAATAACATAGGTAAGCATATAAACCACATTGAATTTAGAACTGAAATATCCTAGCATTGGTTCCCTAAACCATTTCATCATTTTACACTCATGCATTTAGATCCATATAAACATCAACATAAGTTGAAACCAAATCCGAACATAATATCTCAAAAGTACCCTGATTACAAAATCAGGTGCTGAATATATAACACAGGATTCCACTGATCCTCAAAAGTATGAAAGGTCTCTCTGATAGACAAAGCATGCCTAAGTACATAATCACTGAAAGCATGAAGCAAGAAAGGTAACTATAACAGTCTAGTGTAGGTCTCACATACTAGGCTCATCTCATTTTACAACAAGGCACAATGAAAGCAATGTAACAAGTCATAAAACAATCAAAGACATCAAAATCCATAAAAAATAATAAAGCATAGCAAGCTCTATTAGTCTCAAACCAAGAGCTCGGGTCCCCCGGGGTCCCGTCATGGCACACTCAATGTGTTGGATATTTCTGAGATGTTTTTCACATTATGCATATATGTTGGCATTAATGTTTTTTTATTTATTTCAACATACTTCTACTATTGATGACAGTGTTCATGATATGCTCAGTGAGGTTGAATTGCTTGGTACCGATACTAAATAGAAGATCTATAATTGTGATTGTACATTTGTGTTCAGAGATGACTATAGCTGATTCATGTTAATTCACAAAAGTCATAATGATTATTTGAGAGAGTTATGACTGATTTATCAGACACTGGTATTTTTCTTGTTCAGGAAGAGACAATGTTTCAGTTTTGGATCAGTATCAATCAGTGTTGAAGAGTTATTTGTTGATAACTTGGTAGTGATCTTGGGATGTGCATATGTGTCCTCAACTTAAGTGGTTCATGATTTGGTTACTATCAATATATTTATTGAGTAGCATAGGTTGTTGAAATTGTTGCTGACGAACAGTGCAGAAATGGATTTGGATTTTGAGTTCGCGATGATCCTAAAGTTATTGAGGTACTTAATGTTTCTTGTTGATGTTTCTTGATCATGTTTTGATTGTGTTATTGTATTTCATTGGTTGAAGTGATAGGGTTGCATTATTTTCATGTAACATGTTGGTTTTCTTTATTTGGTCTTAACCGACCTGATGATGTAACATGTTGTGAAGGTTTAGAGCATGATTGATTGATCTTAGCATGTTTGAGGATGTTGATATGGATAATTGCAATGTCTTGGCTGAAATTCAATGGATCACATTAAGGATTAAATTGTAATTTATTATTTGTTTGTAATTAAGTCCCCAACCAACCTAGTTGAGATGAGTTGATGAATTGTATATATAAATGTAATCATTTGAAGTTGCAAAGAGGAACATAAGAGTGAGATATATGGAAAGATGGAATAAATTATTTATATGATGATATATAAAGAGGTATGAGTAGAATCTGAAATAATTTAGAGATGTGTGTGCTTCATTGGAATTTTTTTGGCATAACAGATCCTAACAATAAATTTGTGTGTATGGACTGTAAGTCCTCCTGATATGTAATCATATTGTCTTGTAAGGTAGTGAGCCTTGTTGTAATTGTGTTTGAGAAAATATCTCTAGGTAGTGTTCCTAAATGCATGTACAATCCCCTTTTGTAATACTCCTAACAAGGTACCATATTTATTACTAAGTGCACTCATCTTGTGGGTTCCATCCCCACCATGGTTTTTACCCTAACAGGTTTTCCACGTCCAAAATCATGGTGCTATGTGTTTCTATTGTGTTGAGATCTTGCTTTCATGTTTATCATTCAGATATAAGATTAAAATTTGTAAGTTGGTTACATTTTTATGTGGTTGTGGAACAATTGATTCACCCCCCTCTCAGTTGTGTGTGCTTCTTAAGGTCTAACAATTGGTATCAGAGCTAGTGTCCTCTTTGAGAAGCTTGACTGTTTGATGAGATCTGGGATGTCAACCTTTAATAAGGATAGTTAGAGATTTTAAGGAACAAATTATATTATATGGAAGGACCAAATGATTACACACTTAAGATGTCTTAGTGAAGAACATTGGGTTGTTACAAAGAAATATTACAAGCCTCCTATTGATCTTTCTACTGTGACTCCTGATGAAAATAAAGAATATGAGATTAATACCAGAGCTTATGAAGCCTTGAAGAGTACTTTATGAGATGCTAAGTATAAAAATGTTTTAGGATTGGAGACTGCACATCAAGTATGCAAAAATTTAGAGACATTATATGAAGGAGATAGGTTTGTGAAGAAAGCAAAGCTACAAATTCTAAGAGGAAGATATGAACCATTAAGGATGAGCGAAGATGAGAAAATTACTATGTATGTGAGTAAAATCACCGACCTTGTTTGTGGAATCATATGTGCTGGTAGAAAATTGGAAGAAGGGGAGATTGTTTCTAAAATCTGAGATCCTTGCCTCCTGCTTACAATCATAAAGTTGTTTCTATTGAAGAGATTAGAATGGTGTCTACTGTGACAAGAGATACATTGTTTGGTAAGTTTCTACTTTTGAAATGAGTGAATTTGGAGATAAATTTCTTAAAGTTGAATATGCATTTAAAGCTACTATTTCTAAGGATAAGAAAAGATATGACCCTGGTGAAAGTTCATCTAAGCTCGGTAAATATGATAAGGAATGGGAACAAATTGAGAAAGAGGAAAGAGAGCTTGAAGATATTTAATTCCTATTTGCAAAGAAACTACCTAAGGGATCTGGTAAGTATGAAGTAAAGTTTCCTTTGAAATTTTTTGCATGTAATAATATTGGTCACATTGCTTCTAGATGTCCTAATAAAGAGCTAAGTACAAGCATAAGAAGTTCAGACATAAATTTTAGAAGAAATGCTACTATGTTGCTGATGAAGGAAAAACTGGTGATGAATCTTTAAAAAGTGAAGATGAGATTATATTCATTGATATTAAAGATGAGAATCCTAATGAAGAAAAATCATTGGTTTTTCATGTGTATAAGAGAGATGACTGGGTTATTGTTAGTGAGTGTTTACATCACATGACCAAAGACAAAAGGAAATTTATAGATCTTGAAGACTATGATGGTGGTTTTATTAGATTTGGTAACAATGCTCCTTGTTTGATCAAAGGAAGAGGTTCAACTACACTTGAATATGTAAAATCATTGGAAGCACTTGAATCTAGATTGCATCTGGTTCAAAGACTAAAGTTAATGTATTTCATTTGAACAATCTAGAGAATAGATTTTTGATTGCAAAGGTTGATGACGGTTGACTCTGGCATAAGATATTTTGTCATGTAAAATTTGATAACATTGTGAAGATTATCACTACAAATGTTCTAAGAGATTTACCTAGATTTTTTAAGCATGCTAATGTGATGTGTAAGGAATGTCAATTGGGAAAGCTAACTAAATATACATATAAAAGTAAGACATATTCTTTGAGTGAATTGTTAGACTTGGTACATACTGATTTATTTGGACCTACTAAGACTAGAAGTTACTATGGAGATAAATACTTTATTCTATTTTTTGATGATTATTCAAGGATGATGTGAGTTACATTTTTGAAAGAAAAGTCTGAGGCATTTGAAAAATTCAAGATCTTTAGATCTATGGTTGAAACTAAGGCATGTATGAAGATGAAACATTTGAGATCTGACAGAGGTGAAGAGTTTAAATCTAGAGAGTTTGATGCATACTATGAAGAGCATGGAAAAAAAGAGACAGATGTCTACTCTAAGGACCCCACAGGAGAATAGATTTTAAAAGAGAAGGAACATATCAATTCTTGACACTGCAAGGAAAATGATGATTGAAGGAAATGTTTCACAGATTTATTGGAGAGAACCTGTTAGCACTGCTATTTACACATTCAATTGAGTTCAAATCAAGCATGGTATTACTAAGAATCCTTATGAAATTTGGTATGGTCATATTCCTACTATGAAGTATTTTAGAATATTTAGAAGCAAATGTTACATTAAGAGAGATGAATATTTAGGAAATTTCCATCCTAGAAGTGATGAAGGAACATTTCTTGGTTATTCTACAAGGAGAAAAGAATACAAATGTTACAATCATAAAATGAGAAAGATTATTGGGAGTGCTAGTGTGAAAGTTGATGAAAGTTTTTAGAAACCAGTTATATCTTACATTTATGAATCATATGAAGAAGAAGGAAGTTATATTGGGCAAGCACATAATCATAACCAAAATTAGAATGGATCGATAGAAAAGAATGAAGAAGTTGGAGATGAGGAAGAGTTGGAAATACAAGAGTCCACTACAAATGTAAATCCAAAGACTCTGAGGTATGTAAAGCTAAATCATTGAGAGAATCATATTATTGGTGATAGAAACAAAGGTGTTCAGAATAGAGGAAGGATTTCAAGAAATCAAATTTGTTTGATTTCTAAGATTAAACCTAAATATGTTGTTGAAGCATGCAAAGATGAAAGGTTGTACAAAGCTATGGAAGAATAATTGGAACAAATTGAAAATAATAAGACATGGATTCTTGTTCCTAGACCCGTGGAGAATAACTTGATTAGTACTAAATGGGTAATAAACAAATTGAATGAGGATGGTGAATTGATTCGGAATAAAACCAGACTTGTTTGTAAGGGATATTATCAAATGGAAGGTATTGACTTTGAGGATAATTTTGCTCATGTTGATATAATTGAAGTTGTTAGAATGTTTCTTGCATATGCTACTTACAAAAACTTCAAAGTATATCATATGGAAGTTAAGTCTGCATTTTTGAATGGAGAATTAAAGAATAAGTCTAAATTGAGCATCCAGATGGTTTTTCCTTGACTGATAAAGATGACATGGTTTTCTGATTGAAGAAATATTTATATGAACTAAAAAAAGCTCCTAGATACTGGTATGTGAGATTAGACATGTATTTATTGAAGATTGGTTTCAATAAAGGTACTTCTAACAGTAACTTGTACTTAAAAATTGTTCATGATAATATTTTGATTGTTGAAGTCTTTATGGATGATATCATTTTTTGTGGAAATGATGAGCTAAGTAAGGAATTTTCTGATGAGATACAAAATAATTTGAGATGTCTATGATAGATTAAATGAAATTCTTTCTTGGACTGCAAATGACACAAACAAATAAAGGTATTTTTGTTTCTCAATCTAAGTATGTGAAAGAATTATTGAATAAATTGGGTATGGAAGATTCAAAACCTGTTAGTACTCCTATGATTATTGGTTGTAAATTGAAAAATATTGATGATGCACCTAATGCAAATCAAACTAGATACAGATCAATGATCAGTGGACTGTTATATTTGACACAAACTAGACCATACATTATGAATGTTGTTTTCATTTTTGCTATATTTCAATTAGAACCAAAGGAATCACATGTTTTTGTTGTTAAGAGGATATTTAGATACTTGAAGGGAATGAATGATTATAGATTATGGTATGGTAAAGATGATGATTTCACATTGTGTGCATATACTGATGTTGATTGGGTGGGTAATGTGGATGATAGGAAGAGAAATAGTGGTGAAGCATTCCTTATGGGTAAGAGATTAGATGATACTCTAACTTCTTCAATTATTTATCCTTGATTTCTTCTAACTCTATCAACTAAGAATAACTTATCCCCATTGGATCAATTTCTTCAAATAACATTAGTTGAGTAGCTAATTCTAGTGTTGGAAGCTTTGTAGAAATAGGCAGTCGAGCTTCTTTGCCATACACTAAGACATAGGGAGTGTTGGTTGTTTTTCCAATTTTGAGGTCTTGCCTTAAAATTTTGGTTCTCAGTGGCTATTTTTGCCTAAAAATGTCAAAATTTGTCCAGTGCATTACCAAAATTCCCTGCAAATTATCATCTCCAAGTTGTAAAGTGATAGAAATTGAGAAAACCCTAAGTATAGGGTCATAACCTATTCAAAAATATAAAAAACCCTAAATGTTCTTGGTTGTGTTCTATTTTCAAGTTACTTTATCAGATAACTTAAGTCTTTTATGCCATGTGGTATATTTAATGTTTAAAAGTTTAGTCGCATGATCTCGTAAGCCTTGCCGAATATTCCTTTTTGTTACGAGACTCAGCGGAAGGTTTTGGTCGCATAGTCTCGAAAAGGAAAGAATATCCTTCATCAGAATGGGAGATTTAACGTTGACGGTTGATCTTCAAATTGATCCTACGATAGTCAAGAAGTCTCCATATAAATTGAAGAGTTAAGAAATATTTTTGTGACTTTGAAATCCTTTGGTCGTGAAGTCTCACAAAGTTCACCAGAGTTAAGACATGGTTACCATATATTATCAGTCGTGAGATCTCATAAGATATCAAGGGTTAAGTTAAAGATCATGAGACTTAGCGACATTTGTCAGATTTAAAGAGAAGAAATCTTGTGGATTGCATTTAATCACAGAATGAAAGAATAGATGAGTGAAAAGTATCGAGACTTAACGCAGACCGTACGATTAAAATCAAATCTAAGGGTGGTCACGAAGTCTCAAAAGAATTTTCCAAAGTACATAAAGATTATGAGATTAAACGTTGATGGTCGATTTAAAATAAGATCTAGCAGCTTGCATTTAATCTCTTGAAGGAACCATAGTTAAGGAAACCTTTCAACAACTTTGGTTTCACTCAGTCGCTAAGTCTCTAAACAGAATCATGGTTTAGTCAAAGTTAAGTTGAAGTTGTAAAGTTCAAATGAATGAATCTGGATCATAGATTGAGTAATGATTAGAAGCTTGGCGTTAAGTCGCTGAAAGAAGTTGAAAAGTAAGAAATTTCCTAGTGATCAAGAGAAAAAGAATAAGATTGAGACAAGTGTTTAAGTCATGTAGAAATGCTGTGGTAGTCGTGAAGTCTCTGAGAAAATTCAAGGTTAAGCAATTTATTTGGTGACAAAGCGACAAGTTGTAGTCGCAAAGTCTCATAACAATAAGGGTTTTAAGTTAAGGATTGGATATTTCACGTGAACCGTCAGATTAAGTTTGATCTAACATTGGTCATGTAGTCTCTAAGAAATTCACAAAAGGCCAAATCTTTCAGCGACTTTGATTTCATGCAGTCGCGTAGTCTCTTAAAGGAAAAAGAGTTAAGATGGGATAAAGGCATGGATAATTTAAAGTGATCTTGACCATTGATGGAGAAGTATATCTCATGGTGTGTGTTAAGTCTTAGAAAGAAACCTGAGTTAAGGTTAACTCTCAGCATCAAGGAGACAAGTCATTCGCGTGGTCGCCAAAGAAAATGGAGTAAAAGTAAGGTAAATATGTAAGGTCTTCTTCCATGCCATGATGTATAATGGCTAGCCAATAAAAACAAAAAGGTTATGATAGTGTTTTTTAAAGTATGTTGAGTTGTAATAATTCGAGCCAATTATATTTAATGGTATTCAAAATTGATCACCTGTCAACCTCAAATGCCATGGCTAGGTAAAAATTGATTTCAATCGCAGGAGTAATGGCAGAAGTGACTAACTGTAATTTTCATGATTTTGAATTAGATGGTGCATTGATTTCTCATGAATAAGTAAGTGTTGTCATGTTCATTTCAAATTACCAAGTTTTCAGAATCCAGAGTGAAGAGTTGCATAGTTTTTCAGAAATCCTTGGAAAAGAAGAGTTGTGTGAATTTTAGAGAAGATTACAGTTAAAGAGCTTGTCTATCAGAAAAATAGAGTTGTTTCAGTGGGAACTCAGAAAATAGAGAAGATGAGTGGAGCTTCGACCATTGGATCAAATAAGGAAGTTGAGGATGATTAGAAAGGGAAAAGAAATTACTCAGAGGAATTTATGACTTTATTGCCCGGATCTAACCAAAGAAAAAAGGTAAATGATGATTTCCTTGGTGATGATATGTCATACATTAGAGATAATAAAACTCCTGGTTCCTCTGGTTATTCACTTTTTAATTATTTCTACAATAATAGTGATGAATTTGTTCCCATTTCAAACCCATGGACCTATGGGATAGCTAAGTTGGTAGTACCAGATGTGTTTGTAGATGTGGATTTGATACTTGAGTTGGCCAGTAGATATGAAGTCCTATCTAAAACCATCAAGAAATATGATGGAACTACCCTAGTTACCCTAGATAGGATATCCTTCATGAAGGCTTTTAATATTTACAACCCGATAGTCATAGAGATTAACTTGAAAGCATTAGAGGCCAGGTATGTTAGAGAATCCTTTGTTATGGCCAGATTAATTCAGGGTCATGTGCCCAAAAGGATGAAGAATTACATAGTGGCCATGCCATGTACTTTTCCCTACTTCTACAAAGATCTCAATTTTTATATGAAGTACGTTTCCTATGTATTGTGTAGAGTATTAGGAGTGGATGGGGATGCTTAGAGAATAGGTTCAAATATTCTTATGATTGTCCTGGATATGCAAAGTTTGCATGTCAGCGCAGACTATGACTACATCTAGTATGTTATATATGGAATGCATCAAGGGTTTGTGGATATTCAGAAAAAGGAGAAAGTCCCTAAATTCATGCAATATTCTTTTTTGATGCATTTAATTTTCTTTTACAATTTCCCTATCATGGATGTGCATAATTTGAGACCTAAAAGATTCCACCAAGGTCAAAACAAACCTGTACAATTCTACTTGAAGGTATGGAACTATAAAACAAGGGAGAATTAATTTTGTGCATTCCAAAATTGGATGGTATATCCAATTCTTAGTTGTTTAGGAGTTAACAGGACTAGATTGCCAACTAAAGTATTACAGCTACTGAGGCCTTGTCAATTTGTGGATAAATGGCTAGGAGACCATAATTGGGGGATTTTTATTATGAAAAGAAATTTTCTTTGATAAGAGTTTATGGTTACACCCACCCACCACATGCTCTCCCATTTCATGTGCCACCAAGGATAGCTATCATGGAATTCATCTGGCAGTTGATGTTAATTGATAAGGAGCACCTGGCTCCGCATAGAAAAGGTACTTTTACTCCCCGAAAATTCAAAGTTTACAACTTTACAATTGGTAAGGGGGATTTGAATTCAGTAAATAGTTGGTTAGGTCATTATGGGATGAATGTATCCTTGTATAGGTACATTGAAACATAAGGTTTTATTATGAGTGCAAAGAAGCTTTTGACACCAACTATCCCCAATACAAAAGATCATGAGAATTGTATGGAGGAGGATCTCATAAGAAACATGTTGGAAGATGAAGATATTACAAGAAGAGAAAACATGTTCAATGAATTGATGGATTTAGGATGAAAATTCAAGAGGAAAGGGATTCCTTTTGGGGGTTACTTCCTAGATTTTCCATACTTGCAAAGATTAGATAAGATGATAGAGTCTAATAACACATCATGTAAACATCTTGAGGATATAATTGAAGATAAGGATAGAGGGCATAAGAGGCACTCTTCATCAGAGTATGAAGAAGATAGTGATGGGGGATATTTAGTTCCTATCCCTCCTCCCATAAATCAACCACATGCCAAAGAACAAGCAACATAAGAAAATGTAATAGTGGATCTTACAAAGGAACCTAATACTAAAGTTGTTGATGAGCCCCCATTCAAAAAACAAAAAGTACAATTAGGGGAGCAATTTTATGAGAGAAGACAAGGAAAGAAAAAGGATCAATTAGGTGCTCTAATCACTGGTGATAGAGCCTATGACCATCAGCTAAGGAAGAATATTAGAAAAGGTAAAAAGGTAGAAAAGGATGATGAAGATGAAATTGAATTGCCTCTTCAACTATGCCAAGCTGAAAGATTGTTGCATCAAGAGAAATTCTTAAGTGATGATGACTTCATAAAGACCAAGGAGTTCAAAAAATTTCTGATTTGGAATAAACAACAATAGGTTGCATCACAGCTACAAATGACTAAATGTAATCCACCACCCAATGAAGCTTTTCAAGCCCTACAAGATTATGATCCAGAGATAGAAGATATGACACCTGAAGAGGCTAGAAAATTGGTTAAGGCTAGTGGCATGTTACTAGTACCAGGCTGGGATCTTGCATTAGCCTTTATTATTGATCAAATAAAAAGGCAACTTGATGTTAAATCATCATTAGAAACACAGGTTGGTGATATGATTAGAGGATTTGGATACAATCCAAAATCCCAAGCCTTAGTAATGTGGAGTTTAGCTCCAAAAAATCAAAAACCTCCTTTGATTAACATAAAATAAAAAATGGATGGTGATAAGATTATTTGGTCCATTCATAATATAGGAGATTTGGAGATATCTCAGGTTCTTACTCATTTTTCCCATTTGAATCAGGCTAAAGCTGAACAAATTTCCCAGAGATATGATAAATTGTTTAATGAATCAAGTGCTATAGAAAAGGATGGGGAGTTATGCCAAATAAAGATCAATGCATTAGAAAAGCTTGTGGCCAAGTTGACTTAGAAGCTACAAGAAATTCTAGAGGTAGTTCCTACCTCACCCAAACAAGTTACAGATATATAAGCTTAGACTAAGGATGTAGGGGATGTTGCAGAAATAGAGAAAGCAACCAAAGAGAATAATAAGGTTATTTTGGAAGCCCTGATGCAAATTTTATAGTATAGGATCAGAGTCCTGAAGGACAAATTTGACTTAGTACATAATGCATACAGAAAGTTTCCTGGCCTACAAGTGGAGGTAAATAATTATGTGTTAACTTTAAATCCTTATTTTGCAACATGGTCAATTAGAACTCAGATTTTTGAAAGGTTAGCATCTTTGCAGCCACTTAAGGATGACCTCCCAGAAACTGTGTGCCAAGTGGTAGAAGAAATAGACCAAATTAGTGTTACCTTGTCTTTCTTTAAAGGCAAGGCAAATCAGATAGAAGCCAAAACTAATATGTTTGGCCTAAAATATAATAGGTTTATTCCTCCAATATAGGGAGGATGATTATCATAAAGACTAGTGTAAGTTAGCCTGAAATGGTGGTCACTAAGTCTCATTACAACTACATGAATTTATCCAAAATATCAATAGACAAAGGTGTTAGCTATTAAATATATGAAGATCAAATCTAGTTGTCAACAAGTTTTGTCTTTTCACCGCTTAGAGGTCTAATTGTAAATTTTGTCTTTTAATACATTTATGGTTAGCTTAGCCATCCAAATCTTGTTGCATCCTTGATTTTTAAGGATTCTAAGATGGCTAATGCTCCCTATATATATAAAGTAGAAAGACATTGTAAAGGATGGTAAAATCACAACTGCAAGGCAGACTTTTCAAATTTGTCTAATTTTCAAAAGGTTTTAGTCTATTTGGATGTATTGGATCAGAAAGTTATTAATAAAATACAATAGAATTTCTTGTTTCAAATATTTGATTTCTTTTTGCATTTATGTTTTATCTCTTGTATGTTTAATTTGTAAGACATCTTAAATGTATCACTTATAAGGTAACTGTGTTATTATTTGTGAGTTTCTTTCTAGAAGGGATTAAATCTTGCAAATATTTCTAGAGGGTTAGGTCTTTGTGCAAGAATTTGATACATAGATGTGAGAATGAGAGGATAGTTTGTAAGGCATTCTATCTGGGATTTTATTTGTGTATGTATGCTCCATTATGACTATTTTCCCAGGATTAGGCACTGGTCAAGTTTTTGACAAGTAGTTCTTATCATCAATCAATTATAAACAAAATCTTTATTTATGTTATTAAGAACATATATGTCTAATTAATTGTATTGAGAAATACAATTCATTGCAGTGATTTCTTGAAGAGAGAATCAATAGGTTATCCTTCCTTATTCAAGTACTATAAAAATAAGAATGATGAATGTCCTTATTATAAGCCCACTATTGAGTTACTGAGAAATAATAATCTGAGAAAGGTATACCTGCCTAAGTAATGTGGGGTGCGAAGAAGAAGAATGATTATATCCTTGTTAATTAGCCTTTTCCCTGTATGAATCAAAAATTGGGAATCTAGGAGTCAATATTAATAGCTATATTATGATTCTACAAGAAAAAACACTAATAGGGAGAATTCCCAATAGCTTGCTTAGGTTTTATCCTATCAGCCCGCAAGGCAGATTTTAGCTTAGTATGCCAATCTCTTTGATTATCATGTAGTGTCCTCTTGATGATCTTGACCAAATTCTTATTAGTTGACTTAGCTAATCCATTAACTTGTGGATTGTAATTTGAAGAGGTATTGAGGTAGAAACATGTCCTCGTAGAAATTAAGGACAACAGTCTCATTGGCTTCTTTCAAAGCTACTACTTCAATTCATCTTGTGAACTAATCAGTTGCAGTGAGGATCCACTTGTGCCCAACACTTGAAGGTGGTTTAATAACTCCTATAAAATCAACACCCCATCTCATAAAGGGATGTTCTACTTGAATAGGTTGCAAAGGTAAAGCTGACAACCTTTCTTTTCCTATAAACATGGTACATTTTTGCATATTTCCTTGTCCAAGAATTAACATCCTTAAACAAGGTGGGCTAATAATAACCAACCCTCATGATTTTCCAAGCTGAATTTCTTTCTAAATAATGACCTCCAACAGTTCCATCATAAAACTCAAAGAGCATCTTATCTACTTGATCATTGGAAACACATCTCAAAAGAGCTCCATTGTGATAATTTCTAAAGTACATTATCAATCAATACATAAGATACAGATTGGAGTCTAAATTACCTTCTATTAGCCTTGTTAAGACCAGGTGGGCATTTACTGGTCTGTAGAAAATGAGTCATCTCTTTAAGCCAGCTTGTTGGTTCATTATTTTTAGTTGCGTCAATTATGATCAGCACTGCCTCTATTGTATTTTCATCTTCTTGAACAGGTTCAACCATTTTTTCACACAAGCCTTTCCCTCTAACAAACTTTGTCACTTGTAAATCCATATCAAATTCCATTACCTTAGTAATCCATCCAGCCCTCTTCTCACTCAAATCCTTGCTAAGAAGAAATGCTTTGACACTAGGATGTGCAACCATTAAGAGAACCTTGCTGTTAGAAATTAGATGCCTGAAATTCTTAAGACTTTTTATTACAACTAATACATGTTTCTCCATAAAATTGTACCTTTGTTCATAATCTTCTAAACTTTTACTAAAAATGCAATGGGCTGCTCAAAGTCCTCATCATTTTGTTGAACCAAAATTGTAGAAATTGTAGATCAAGGTTTCCATATGCATACAATACAAAATCCTTCTAGAAATTAGGACTTACCAGTGTTGGAGTTGATGACAAGGCCTCCTTGATGGCTTGAAAACTATTTATACTTTCTCTAGTCTAGCTGAATGATGCACTTTTCTTTAACATGGATGTCAAAGGCTTCAATAAATTAGAAATATCAGGAAAAAGGCATCTAACAAAGTTAATTCTACCTATTAAACTTTGCAGCCCTTTCTTATAATTGGGTAATTACAACTCTAAAATAGCTTGAAATCTTTCAAGATCCACTATTGTACCATGTTTAGAAATAATATACCCATGTAATCTACCCTCGTGAACTGAAAAAACTCATTTCTTAGGATTAAGAGAGATGCCAAATTCTATATATATCTCAAATATTTTTCTTAAGTGGCCTATATGATCCTTGGATTCCTTAGAATGCACAGTGATATCATCCAAGTAAACAAGTAAAAACTTATACATTAAAATAGCGAAGGGCATATCCCTGGCTTGCTAAAAAAGTATCTCCTACATTGGATAAGCCAAAAGGAATCCTCCTATAAGCCATGGTACCCCCATTTAGTGGTGAAAGTTGTTTTAAAATGATCCTCGTCCTTCACTAAAATATAATTATAACTAGAATAACCATCAAGGAGTGAAAAATACTCAAAACCTGAAATAAATTGAAGGATTTGTTCAATTGATGGTAAAGGATGGTGGACTTTCAATGAATCCCTATTTAAATCCCTGAAGTCAACACATAACCTCAACTCTCCATTTTTCTTTCTCATAGTCACTAAATTTGAAACCCGAGAGGTATGTTTGATAGGGTACTAAACAATAAAACTTTCTATCAGCTTATTTAGTTTTGTCTGCATAAAAGGATCTAGTTTGGGATTGAGTGGTCTTTGTTTCTACCTAATTACCTTTGCATTTGGCTTTAATTATATGGTGTGTTGGGCCAATTATGGATCAAAACCTTTCAGATCACTATATTCCCATGCAAACACATCATTGAATTCCTAAAATAACTTCGTAAAAGCTTTCTTTTATTGTTGTGAATTAATTTTACCAACTTTAAGAAGATTACCTTTGAAAAATTAAACCTCCTCATAATGTTCCTCTTTGACTAGTATACTGGTTTTGTTCTTTTTAAGCTAGTCATTTGTACTAAAAATTTATTCTAAGGTGACCAATCCCTTAGGCATCTTATCAGACTTTAATTTGATCACTTGATCTCCATATTGCTACTTAAGCTTGTCTTTGTTAGCAGTTGTAAAAAAATCCTCCTCAAGAAAATAATTTAAAATTTTCTCATCACTATCAAAAACTCTCCAGCTAGTGTTATTATCTGTAATAGAATGCCTTACAATTATTTTGACATGATGTTGTACTTTATCCTTACTTATCTCATTTGGAATATCAACTTGTGCACCTACTACAGCTAGTCTATCATCATGTTGATTTTCTCTTGTAGGTATTGAGATGATATTGAATGCATCAAAAAACTCTAGTAAATCCCAAAATCAGTGCTTGTATGACTTCAAAGTATCATTTTTAACAACATGAAAGCCCCTAACTTGATTCACAACAAGCTCACTATCCCCAAACATCTGCAAGACACTTGATATTCCTTTTTCTATCTCATTCTAAACCTTGAATCAAACATTCATATTCAGTAGTATTACTAGTACATACAAATGAAAAATGAAAAGTAGCATAATACTTATCTCCTTGTGGGGATACAAGAATTGCACCTCCACCAGCTCCATTCTTACTTTGAGATCCACCAAAGTACATTTTCCATAATTGATTATGCTTTTCAGAATTCTACTCTGAAACTTTTACAAGGTTTGGCATCACTGCATCAAGCTTGTGTATCATATACATCCCTAAAATAGCCTCTTCAACAATTTCCCTTTGATTCTCATGAGCATTTTCTTCTTCCCTTTCATCCATCTAGATGTCTGCAATGTCTTCCACTTGAGGATTTGGCTCTTGTACTATAGAGTGTTCATCATGATCAAAGGCAAGACAATTAGCATTTATGGCACTAGGTACATATGGCTCAATGTGATCTTTGGCCAACACTTCAGATTTGATAGTCACTTTTGTTCCATATCTTGTTCTAAATAACATATGTGACCAATTTGAGGACAAATAATCTCCTATTTTAGTTATGAAATCTCTTGACACACAAGGCAAAATAAGGAGGAAGAATTATAACAAATATGTCTTGTAATATAGAAAAATGAGAACATGCATGGAGAGTGAGGCTTGCATCCTTAATTAGACCTATAGTACTTACATTTGAACCATCTAACTATATTACTCCTTTCTTAAGGGGATAATAATTGAGGCCTAATTGGTCTACAATCTTCTTTGGCACGAGTGAGCTTGTAGCTCCACTGTCTACCATGAAATTATGAACAAGCTTATCTCCTATAATGAGAGAAATATAAAATGATTGAGGTTTGACATATTTACTTACTAGTTTGTTGTTTTCCTGGAAATCATTTGCAAGAACTTTTACAGGATCATCCACAACTTTAGTAATAGAAACTTGTCTTTCCTTTAAAGTAGAGGATAACATCTTAGCTTGATGATGAATAGAAAGAGTATCCCACATCTTCATAATAATATTCATCTTCTTCATATTCTCAACAATATTGAATGAAACAGTTGCATGTACCTTTTGGGGAGCCTTGACACAGTATGCTCAAATTTCACTTGAGACTAATCCCTAGCTTGTTCTTGAAGAGTTCTTTGTAGGACCTTGGTTACCTGAGGAGTAAGTGGGTTTGAAACTACAACATCTTGGTTGCTATTAGTTGTTGGTTTAGGTGCATCTAGAGCTCTTTTTTTACTTCTGGTATTTTCTGCAAATGAAGTGTCATCTCTACTAATTCCATAGAAATCCTCACCTTGCCAATTGAGAAAAGTGGCATCAACTGGAAGTTGATCTTGCTATTGTGAAGTTTCCTCAATAGGTGCATTTGACAGTGAGTTTGTTAAAAGGAAAACACCACTCATAGTCTGCAACAAGGTTATTATGAATAGGAACAATATCCTTGACAATATTGATAGTATTAAGAAGTGTTGGAGCATAAGGATGATAAGACCTTTGATTCAAATTTTGTCTGGCTCCTTGAATATTTCCTTGATAAGGTAGTATATTACCTTGGTATTTTTTGTTAGGTTCTTGATACTATTGATAAGGTGGTATAGAATCTTGATACTACTTCTTTATGCTTGTCAACTCATTTTTCAGGTTCTGCAATATGGTCTCTATCTTTTGTTGATTACCTTTTACTTCTAGCAACTCCTGAGAAGGACCTGCAACTATTGATTGATGATTTGCAATAGGCTGGGATGTTGGTGTAGTTGGTAAAGGATTAAATGGGGGTATTTGCAAAGGAATATTAGGATGGATATTACCAAAAATAGGTATAGGTGGCCTTGGGGCTATTTTTCCAGCTTGTATAGGGCTATTTTGAGCTGTAATGGCTATCCCAAAAGCTTGGGGTAGTGAGGTACCTCCCAAAGATTGTATCATAACTAATATATCACTATTCAAACATCTCAAATAATAAAGGAATGCATGATCTATTGAAGGCCTTACCACTATGGGGATCCTATTCCATGACTTCTGAAATCAGTTGTTGAAGTCCATCATTTGTTCTTGGGGGGTGCGCTTGATTGTAGTAATTTTCTCCACCAAAGACAAGTGATCTGACTTGTATTCAAAAATTTTAGTCAATAGCACATCCCATGAGTCAACTGAACTGGCAGCTAAAGTCTGAAACAACTCTAAATATTTTCCCTTCAAGGATGATGCTAACAACTTAACATCAACATCTTTCGCAATAACATGATGCACATTGAACAAGGTAGCTATATATCTGATGTGGTCAATAGCATCAGTTTGACCTTCACCTTTGAAATTAGGCAAATTTTTTAAGGCTTCTAGTGGTACATCATGGTGATTTGGGAAATTCAATGGATTTCCTTGATTAAAAGGCACAAATGCAAATCTTCTTGTCATTGTTGTTAACTGAAGTGGAACTTGCTGAAAATGAAAAGGAGGGGGAACAAGAGTTGAAACTAATAAGTTGCTTGTAGTTGCTGATGTGAAGGCTGAAACAATAAATACTTCAGGTTCAAATGATTCTTTTTGGCAAGTCAGACTTTTTTAATGCCTGATATCTTTATTCCCTGGTAAATTTCTTCTCCTTCTACTAACTTGGAAATCAGGAGTATCAGACTGAGCTCAGTCTGATGGCTGAGTACTTGTAATATCTCATCCTCTTCTTCTAGGAGGCTGTAATTGTGAATATTCAAAAGGATTTGGACTCCTGCTCTAAATTATTCTCATATAATTCTAGGCAACCATTGGTCTCTTTCTTCACACTGAGTCACCAGATATGTTGAATGATAACCTCCTCAAGGCTAGTAACTTGATGTCAGCATATCCAAACATAAATAATTACAAGATATACTAACTGGGTCCCACCGAGCATGCCAAAAATATTGAGTACTAAAATTATGCACCCTTTCAAGCTTGCATGAAAACTTGAATATTTCATAACAACATGGAAACACTCCTAGGTGGTGGGATTTACTATGGATGGAGTGAATCTGTGGGTTCTAGGCCGGTTCCTATTAGATATTTACCTATGACCAAATGCAAAAAAAAAAAAAATTGAATAAAAAGGGATAGAAATTGCAGAAATGGAAAAATTAAACTTTAAAGCAATCTAAGCTACCAAATGATACACCAAAGATGATATTATTGTAATCAGGCTTTTATCACAAGGGAGATTTTAAAAGAAAACAAAGTTTCAGTAGGTGACACAAATTTGATGATTAAACAACTCACATATCAATGTTTCATAAGAAGGATTTACAATTTCTTTTAAATAAAGGTTAAGAGGATGAATAATCTTCACAATTAATCAGATTATGGAAAAACTCAAAAATCACAAATTATAACCTATGCAAGATGCAATACTACCCACTTAAAGATCCAAAATATAGATTCACTACAAGAAAACATCAAATCAAAACTGCATACGATAATGTGAACCCATAAAAGGTCTCTAAAGATTTAATCTTTATTCAAAAACTCCAAAGGAAACTACAGTCATACAATTATCAAGATCTTCCACTGCATGAGAAAACAAGAAGACCCAAAAAAAAATCACCCTTCTTCCTCCAATCAGTCCCCCCTCAAAATGAGTCACAAAACTCAATAAGTACAGACTGCTTCTAACCGCCCAGGATCAGATGCAAGAAATTTGGCCTCAAAGGAGGAGTTAAAGAGCCACATATAGAGATTTAGAAAACATCTCCCATCCAAATAAGGAACTCCTTACATTTCTTTGACATCCCTGGATGCCCTCCTTGTGCATGTAAAAAAATAAAACCTCCACCTTTATTATCGCCACCGTTTTAATGATCTTTGAAAACTATTTTTGGCCACCTCTTTTAGACTACCACTTGGAAGCATCTGATTTTCCCCATGGTCCCCATCTATCATCCACAAAATACTTTGTCCCTACCTTGGCTTGGATAGATGATGACATCTCGCGATCTCATGGACTTTATCTTTCGCACAAATTCCTTGGCGGGATCACGATAACTCTCCAATCTGATCATCATTTAGATGCATTTGAGCACTTACAAAGATTCTTGACTACCACATGTCACCCTCTCGTCATCCTATGAACTCTCTCTCTCTCTCTCTCTCTCTCTCTCTCTCTCTCTCTCTCTCTCTCTCTCTCTCTCTCTCCNCTCTCTCTCTCTCTCTCTCTCTCTCTCTCTCTCTCTCTCTCTCTCTCTCTCTCTCTCTCTCTCTCCTTGGTCTTTTAGAAAGAAGGATTACGACACGCTTACACCTGTCTAGGTTGACCCAACTCTTTGGTTTACTCATTACTTTTTGCTACTTGGACATGTGACATCGCCTCTTTATCTCGCAATCCTTCTCTCTCTTCAGTCTATCAAATTGAGGGATCATGACATGCTGTCACTGTGATAGCTAAATGTGGCCTTCTTACTTAGCCATACACTTCAACATGGTCATTATTCACCAGTCACATACAAGAATGGATATGAAATTATCCATCTTGCATGCATGTATGATTCGACCTGTTGCCTCCTATCTAGTTGGGGTTTTGAATAAGCTCTCATAATCGAGAGTCCAAAAACCTAGACCATTGGTAGAACAGAGGATTTAAGCAAATATGCAAATGCAAGATTAATCTAGAGAGCTTAGTTTATTCTAGAAATGAATGTGAAAACTAGATTAATCTAAGAAATTGAATGTAACATAAGATTAACCTACAAATGATTATGAAGTTAATCTAGGAATGAGATATTAAGATAAGAATGTGAAATTACAAGCTAATCTAGAAATGAACAATGATATTCAACTAAGATTGCTTGAAATGAATTTGACTATGCATGTTTAATCTAAATGATATTAAAATTATTGCAACAATTCTAGTAACAAATGCATTCAATTAGAAAACTAGCAAATCAGCAATTACAAGACTACAAATTTCAAGACTAGTTTGAATGAGAGCTAAGAGAGTTCTTTTATAGACCTAGAGCTCGTTCAAAATAGAAAGTTTCCTTGGAGAGAAACAGTTAACTTATTGAAAATCAGTTGAGAATATGAAGTTTCTTTTGAGAGAAACAGTCAACTGTTGCCTTTTTGAGTTTAACTGATTTGTTTCTATTTTAAATCACACTTAACTCAAAGTTTCTATTTATGAACTAGAGAGAAGATTTTGGAGAGAATATTTAATTAAATAAATAGAATATGACCTCATAAATGTATTTTCTCAATTATTTAAACAATTAAATTCAATTATTGAAATGAGTATATTTATTTAATAATTAAATATTATTTAATTCCTTTTTTAGTATTTTAGCTAAAAGGGGTGAATTTAATTTAATTAAAGTGCTAGGACTTTATAATTAAATTAATTCAATCATAGGATTTATTTAGCCAATTATAATTGATATTTAGGAATTAGATATAGTATGTGATTAATGCAGATTTAGGGTTTTCTGCATTTTCCACTAAGGTCAAGTAGAGTCAGTCAAAACTCAGAATTGCCTAGTACAATAGGACTTTGATGATTCAGAAGAATGATAAATGTGAAAAAATTGGTTAGGGTTGCCAAATGCCAATTTTGGGGTGTTACATTTTGCCCCTCTTTGAATTTATGTGCGAGTAGCGCATTGATTCAAAGAATAGTCTGATGTTTGAAGCATAGAAGAATAGTTGAAATTGATTTTGAGAATTGATGATGTAAAGATTTCAGAGCTATCTCCAGAACAGAGCTTAACTCTCTGAAGTCTAGGTTAGGTTGCCGAGACGCCGCTTAGATCAAGTCAAATTTTTGAGGGTCATCTCCAGAACAAATCCTAACTCTCAGGAATCCAGGTTAGATTTCCCCAATACCTAGCAGATGAGATTTCAAGAACCATCTCCAAAATGAAGCTTGACTCTCAGGGATTTGAGTTAGATTGCTCAAATACCTAATAGATTTCCAACTTTCAAAAGACTATCACTAGAACAAGGCTCAATCTTCAGGAGTTAGGGTTAGATTGCCCCAATACCTATCCATTTGAAGGATAGTCAATAGAGATTTTGAGGACTGTCCCCAGAAGGAGGCTTATTCCCCCAATATCTAGGTTAGATTACCCAGATACCAGCTAGATTGAGTTTAGAATCATCTCCAGATTCCTAGAATGGAGCTTGATTTTTAGGAGCCAGGGTTAGATCGCTCAGATACCAAATAGATGACAAGATACAAGGAACAAAGATGCCCCTAGTGATTTAAGATTGTGGAATACCCAGTTTTAACTATGAAGTACAAAAACTGAACACGTCCCAAGTGATGAGATGTCCCTAGCAATGAGGACTTTTGAATATTAGATCAGATTGATTGAAATAGATTCAATGATGTAATCATCCTGCCCCCTCGGGAGCGAAATAGAAAGATGACACGCCATAATAAAGATTGAGAGTGAGAAATCATAGATAGATGTTGAATCAAAGGTCAAGAAGAACTCAGAATAGATTATGGAAGAATCTGGAAGATTTAGAATTAATTTTGAGCGATTTTGAGGTCTGGTTGACCAAGTTTGACCAAAGTTGACCAGAGTTGCCTTTTGAAGAAAATTGTCAAAGATTTGAGAAAATGTTGAGTAGATATGATTCTGACAAGAAAGTGACGTCAGAAAGTCGCCTGCACAAGTGTCTGATCGCGTCGGTCCCAAAAATTTAAAAATGCAATTTTAAGCTATATAGGAGTGTTAGATTTTGATTTTGATCCTGAAAATGGATTCAGAGTGGTCGACTTAGCTAAGAGTGAAATTTTCATGCAAAATAGAGCACTTTTGAAAATTAGGTCAAAACCTATATATGAGTCAAAAAGGTCATTTTCAAATCATTTGCATCCGTTGAATTTTGAGAGGAAAAGAGCTCTGAGCGAGAATGGTGGTCCCCGTGAGTACTCATCGATTCGAGCGATCCAGGTGTCACAATCGGTTAGCAGTGTACAAAACTCTGGTAAGTGGTCAATTTACCTCTTTGTAAATTCAAATTTTATTGTTTTCAATTGAATTTTAGCATGTTTTGGACATTTTTAAGAACTACTCTGTGAGTTCTTGTGCGAGGAACTAGTTTCTTCGCCCGTGCCATAGGGAAAGCTCGCGCAATGAATTGCTAAAAAACAAATCCTCACGACTGTCAGTCAGTATCCTCGCATGGGAGGGTACCCACATCTTGCATAAGAAACCCTCTGAAAGGGGGTTTTCTCATGCAGGCTAACATAAAACTTTGTGCGAGCCCAAATCATCGCGCGCACCGAAGAACTTCTTCACGTGAAATTCTACTTCTTCGCGCAGAGAGAAAATAGCAGTTTAAAGGCATAATGAGTCTGCGTCACGTCTAATAGTGTTTACGTCAACTTTGTAACTATGTTTAGGATGTTTGTAATGCTTTATTTCTCAATTTTACGTTAATTATCATGAATCATAAGTCGAGTATTGATCGTGTGTTGTTTGCATGTCTGACAGGTCGATTTCCCAAATATTGCATTCATATCATATCATCCAGTCATCAGTGGGTTGATCTGACAGCTAGCTGATGGGGAGATAGCGCACATTGACAGTCTAGGCCTTTCCCATCTTTGTGAGGTACCCAAGATTCAGGTAAATCATGGATTACTGGGAGCCTTAGTGGATTTTTTCCATTCAGAAATGAACACCTTCCACCTTCCATAGGGCGAGATGACAATGACACCTGAGGACATATACAGGATCCTTCAGATACCCTTTCATGGACCCAGGGTAGAGTATGATGTTCAGCCAAGAGTAGGTACAACGTTCCTGAGAGAGATATTTTAGGATGAGTTAGTCATGGGCTAAGCTATCCTGTGGGAGGAGCTGATCAGAGTATACAGATCAGGGCACCAATTACCAGTAGTTCTAGCAACCTTCCTTGGTTGCTACCTGATGCCAGATCATGGTCAGCACGGTTTGGAGAGTGGATGGGGCCAAATGTTATAGCGTATGCTAGCCGAGCCAGCCAATTTCAGATGGGGTCAGTGTATACTAGCCCACATGTATCATGAGCTGCATGAGATTGCCTATAGAGAGGCGAAGAGTATGGCCGTTAGCGTATTCATTTTACAAGAGTGGGCATGGGAGCACCTGCCAGTTACCAGGCCCATTTGTGATGATCTAAGGCTACCTTTAGAGCCATATATGTGCAGTTACAAAGGTTTTATTACTCAGCCCGTGCTGGGTAAGAAAGAGCAGTGGTGAGCTTAGATTGATGATCTGGTAGTCGTAGTATGGTGATCGTGGAGGTTGACCGAGCTTTGGGATGATGCCAGTGAGTAGCTCGGTTATATGCTTTGCTGATGGCCACTTATTGACCATGCTATTGTCATGATTGAGGGGTTCCCACTTACACATGTCTGGTGGCAGTTCAGCCATCCCCAGGACATATCTCAGGAGTACTATCCTTATGTCTGCTTCACCGATGAGGTGAGGAAAGGATGTTCATCCTAACTAGATACCGGGTGATGCATGATAGATGTGCGATCACTAGCTTGAACGTGGTGGGATTACATGGTTGGGGTAGTGGATGGGGGTATGACAACACCATACCGAGAGTACTTTTCTACTCATTTGTTCCATCGCTTCACATATCCAGTTGGTATGGGGGCTCCAACACAGGTAGTGCATCCATAGGTACCACCTCAGCAGGTACCACTGCCTCATCCATAGTGGATACCGCATCCACCACCATAGCAAGGGCCACAACCACACATTGTGCAGGTTGACATCCTCTCTCGATAGATGAGGATTGATCTCGATGCTAGCGGTAGTGGGAGGCAGACAAGACAGAGGACAGCTGCCCAGTTAGGTGAGCAGCAGGAGCATCCAGAGAAGGAGGAGGCATAGAAGGAGGAGGCTATATAGGAGGATCATCCTACACAAGATCCTATATAGGGTCTAGTACCAGGGGACCCATTATCACAGGCACAGGATGCCCTGCGGAGAGCTAGGGAGAGAGTTCGCCAGCTACAGCAACAGGTTGGGGATTTGCAAGTACAAGTTGTCGTGCGAGATGCCCAACTGGCGGACAGGGACCAAGAGCTACAGGAGGTCTGAGGGTAGTTCCAGAGGGCACAGGAGCAGCTTTGGGTGGAGACAAGACATTAGTCCTCCCAAGCAACATATTATTACGCAACATATGTGGGGGTGGTGCCTGATGAGGCCAAGCAGGTGCCTAGTTTTTCCTCATATACTAGAGGACCAAAGGGTGCACGGGCACCACCTCCTCCATATATGCCTCCTCCTCCACCTCCTCTAGAGGATGAGGGAGAGGGCCAAAGCTAGAGTTGGCATTTTGATAGATTAGATCACATGATGCATTTGATGTGCTAGCATCCTGTATTGTATCACCATTTTTGAGATAGACTGTGCTCAAGTAGCACCCATTTTTGTATTGTATTGACACATTGAGATATATATATATATATATATATATATATATATATGAGCTCATCTTTTGGTATCATTGCATTTGTCATGTTGTACTTAATGAGATGTTTTTCCTATATGTTTAGATGCTTATATGATTAGATGATTAGAATGTATGCAAATGGATGAACATGTTTTGAATATATGTAGATGTATGAAATGCACATGTTGATGAATTAAGTATGTGATGCACATGTTTATGTAGATGTAGATTTGTATGTGTGCAGATGATTTATGTGAATGCATTTGTGAATGGAAATATGTTAATGCAAATCGATATGGTACTAACATCTCATGCAAGTTATCATGATGTATAAAAGATGCTAACCACAAGAAATTTTGAAGAGAAAGAGTGAGGATCAAACACATGTGTAGTCATGATGAAGAAGAACCTCTTAGTGTATGAAATCCAAGAGAACACATTGAAATGTCAAAATGTTCCTACAATGCAAACCTAGAATGAAAGTGCAAGCCTATCATAGATGCAATCCCTAGGACGTGGTTGTTGGACCCATTGGATAGTTATCATCATAGAGCATTGTTTGGAACATCAAAGTCTTTAAAATCCTTACTGGTACCACTGCGACCATAAGGATATGAAAATGACTTTCATTGGAATAAATATAGGAAACTAACGTAAGTATCGAGGCACAAAAGTTGAGATGACCTAAACATTGTTTCCAGTTTTGATAGAGCAAGAGCACACCAATATCGAGGCATTCAAAGCCAAGATAACCATGAGTGCGCGCTTGTGTAAACAAGTAGATAAATAACAAACAAGGAGATAGTACTGACCTCACCTTGGCATACAAATAAACAAGATCAAGGGATGTGAGTTTGTTCCGCCTTAATGCAGGAGCTCTTATCACATACACCCTGTTTATTTGATGTTGTCGCATCATTGGAACCACACTCACAAGCAGTAGACAAAGAAAAGATCAATGAAATCAATGAGAACAAGCAGCATACAAAGAGAAATCCAAGCATAAATCAGCATATTTCAAAGTTTTTGGATGTGTATGAGTATAGGGGTGTTGAAAAACATCATTGTGCTTGTGAGTGCATTGTGTTTGATTGCTATCAATAGATGTTTATGTTTTTGATATCCAATGTGTGTTGAGAAATGCATATGTATCCAAAGATAGTGTTGAAAAACACTATTGAGTGTGGTGTTGAAAAACACTTGTTTGTGTCAATAGAGTGTTGTCCTTTAGAACTGACAAGATTATTGACTAAAGATGCGATCAAATTGGGGACTCGTGCCCCTAGGTAACAACTGATGACTGAATTGACTCGTGTTGTGAGGACAAACTCTATTTGGTTGCCCCTAGCCTTATGACTCTAGATCAGTGTCAAGTCAAGAGGGTTCGTAGAGAACCTAGAGTGTCATGAAAGTGACTGAAAGCTATATACAAACTAAGGTAAAGGATGCCAAGACCAAGGATTGATAGATAGAATATTTGAGTATAACTCCAACTGTAATGGAAGTGATAAATCTCAATATTATGGCAACAGTAGATAGACGTAGTGAGAACCATTGGTGACTGATGAGAGAGAGATTCTTAACTAAAGAGATCATAGTAATAGCTAGGCATCAGTAGGCAGACACGGTGAGAACTACTAGTGACTTATGCGAGGGAGATGCTTAAGGAGAGATATCTCAGTATAAGAAAAGAAACACTAGGTAGACACGGTGAGAACCACTAGTGACTATTCTGAAATAGATCCCAAAAGGTGATAGGACAATGCCCCCTAGACTAGGAGGGTTTCCCCTAGAGTACGACCAGTTTCAATCCATGTAAGTTGGTTTCTTGATAGGTAACTAAGAGCATACACATAAGCAAATGAAAGTAGGAAAGAAAGAAAGATGGAAAGCAACTGTACAGAGCCAAGCGATGCGCCGATAGATATAGCAATGTGGAACAAGAGGTGCATGTTTACCAAGTTTTCACCTTCTTAGCAGAAATTCTTTTTTTTTACTACCATGGCGCCTGTTTGCCAGGTTTTCATCAATGACAGTTTATTTTTGAATTTTTTGAATTTTTCTCTTTTTTTTGGTAATTTATGATACAGAGTAGATTTCTTGAACAGGTGGATATAGTTGCAGAACCATGGGAAATCTCATTAAACCATAGCCAACATAAGCCACATGCCCTTGTGATGAGGTATACAAAAACTTATTCGGATGGATTTTAGGGGAAAAGAAGAAGACAACTATTCCCATTACTGTCTTTTTCTTGTAAGACTAGAAGAATTTGTGAATGATAAACTCCGTCCACCAGGTAGGACAATTCCATATTTTTTATTTTTTCAGGACATTTTGCAATTTTTAGTATTTTTTTAGGACATTACTATGTACATGAGCGTTCTGAAGACATCTTAGCTGTAGAATATTTTTAGATGAAGGGCATTGATCGGCTCCTTGAGTTTCTCTCCTTTAGTGGTGGAGAGTTGATAGGCGTCGGACCCAAATATTGCAGTGACAACATACAGACCAAGCCAATTTGGTTCAAACCTCCCCTTTTAGACCCGATGTTATTGATTCTTAGGGTTCTCCCTCAAAATGAGTTCACCCACTTGGAAGTCCCTTGGTCTAACTTTCTTGTTGTATCTCTTAGACATTCTTTTATGATATGCTCTAAGGTGATAGAACACCACTTTCCGATGTTCATCTAGTAGTTCTAATTCTTCGAGTCTCAAAACTCTGTATTCTTCATCTGGTATAAGATTGTGTAAAGAGACCCTAAGAGATGGGATTTCTACCTCTAGGGGTAAGATTGCTTCTGTCCCATATACTAGAGAAAATGGGGTGGCTCATGTAGGTGTTCTGATGATTGTTCTGTAAGCCCATTATGCAGGATTGATCTGCAGGTGCCAATCCCTTCCAGACTTGTTAACCGTATGGTGCAAGATTTTCAACATATTTCTATTTGAGGCTTCAACCTGTCCATTACCTTGTGGGTAATAGATGGAAGATAAATGTTGTGTGATTCGGAACTTTTCGCACAACTCATCCATGATGTTGTTCTTAAATTGTCCTCCATTATCAGTGATGATGGAGGAAGGTATGCCATAGCAACAAATGATGTAGTTCATAATTAACAAGAATTTTTCTCATGTCGCTTTAATGAGTCAGACTACCTCAACCCACTTGGTGAAATACTCCATAGATGTGATAATGAACTTGTTTCCATTAGAAGATGAGGGGTGAATCTTCCCGATTAGATCAAACGCCCACTGTTGAAAGGGCCAATGTGTGATAAAGGGAATGAGTTCCCTTGCTGGAGCATGGATAAGATTTCCATATAGCTAACATTTCTTACAAGATTTTTCATACATGATAGCTTCTTTCTCCATATTTGGCCAACAATACCCTACTTTAAGCAGCTTTCGGGCCAGGGTCAGACTGTTAGAATCAAAACCACAAATTCCTTCACGGACTTCAGACAACACATGTCTTGACTCTTCTTTTTCTAGACACCTAAGAAAAGTACCATATAATCCTTGTCTATACAAATCTATGGCCACGAGAACATACCGTGAGGCATTGTAGATGAGGTGTTGTTTTTCATTTTGGTTTAGTCCATCAGGAATGACCTGATGGCGCAAGTAAGAGTAGACATGGTGATAACAGGAGGATTCATGTTCAATGATTGAACACACCATTTAGCAGTTGGGGGAGTTGTAGGATGGGAAATGTATTTCTTCCACCAGGAACTCATAGTGGAAAGCTTCCTCTTGCTGTTGCGAGGATGCTAATGTAGCCATGGCATCGGCTACTATGTTCTGTATCCTTGGTACTTTTTGAAATCTGATAAAATTGAAATATTTCTTAAAGTCATCAACCATTCATTTATAAGGCATGAGTTTTTCATCCTTATTCTAGTATACATCATTGATTTGGTTGATTACAAGTTGAGAGTCACCATGGACACATAACTCAAAAACATTCCATTCAAGAGCTAGTTTGATTCCATTTACCAGTGCTTCATATTCTACTATGTTGTTTGTACAAGGAAATAGAAGCTTGTACACCTTTGGAATGGAATAGTTTTGAGGAGTCAGAAATAAAACTCCTACACCCGAACCTTGTTGTGTGAAGGATCCATCGAAGAACATTTTCCAAGATCGGTGAGTGATGTATAGAATAGATCCATCTGAAACTCAACATTGATTGGTTCATTGTCTTGTAGGGAGCATCAACCAGTTGATCAGTGATTTATTTCCCTTTGATTGCTTTACGCTCAACATACTCTATGTCAAATTCACTAAGAAGCATAACCCATTTAGCCAATCGGCCAGTGAGGGTAGCTTTACTTAGGAGATATTTTAAAGGGTCAATTTTAGCCACCAGTTTGACTGAGTGAGCCAACATATAGTGTTGGGGTTTTTGAGATGCAAAGACCACTGCCAGGCACGCTTTCTTGATCATAGAGTAGCTCATCTCATAGTATACCAATGTTCTACTGATATAGTAAATAGCATGTTCTTTCTTATTTTCATCTTCTTATGCCAGCAGTGCCCCCAATGATGTTGAGGTAGTTGAAATGTATATAATCAATGTTTTGTCTAGTTGTGGTGGCATGAGTACTGGCAGGTTTGCCAAGTACATTTTGATTTGAGCGAAACTTTTGTCACAGTATTTGCCCCATTTCTAAGTAATGCCTTTGCGTAGAGTCTTGGTAAATGGTTGTGCTCTATTAGCCAACTGTGAGATTAACCTTCTGATAGATTGGAGTGTTCTCATCTGACTGATATTCTTAGGAGATGGCATTTCCAGTATTGTGTGTACCTTTTTAGGATAGACTTTTATGCCTTTAGCTGAGATAATGTAACCCAATAGCTTGCCAAAGGTAACACTGAATGCACATTTCTTGTGATTCAACCTTAACTTGAATTTTTCCATTCTATCCATGATTGGGCCTAAATCTTGTAGATGTATAGATCATTTCCTTGATTTAGAAAGGGTATTATCCACATATTCTTCCATGGTTTTGTGCATCATATCATGGAAAATAGTTGTTACTACCCTTTGATAGGTAGCTACTACATTTTTCAAACCAAAAGGCATGAGATTCTAGTAGAATATTCCCCAAGCACATGTGAAGGCAGTCTTTTCTTGATCCTCTAGCACAATCTTGATTTGGTTATACCCAGAGAAACCGTCCATGAGAGAATACATTTCATACCCAACCGTCATGTCCACAATCATGTCAATGTTAGGCAAAGGAAAGTCATCCTTTAGACATTCTTTGTTGAGATCTCTAAAATTAGTGTAGACTCTGATGGATTTATCTAGCTTTGATACTAGTACGATGTTGGAAATTCATTTTGCATAATCAATAGCTTGGATGAATCGAGCTTTGAGTAATTTTTCCAGTTCAGCCTTGATAAGTAGTGCAACATGAGGGTGCATTTTTCTGAGTTTTTTTTTTTACTGGTTTTACTCCAGGAGCTATTGAGAGATGGTGCATGATAAGATCTGGATCCAAACTAGGCATATCTGAGTATGTCCATGCAAATTTTATCTTTTTCTCTTTAAAGAAGTCTGTGAATTCCTTGAGCTCTTCTGCAGACAAAGATTTAGCCACATGAATGATGTGTGGGTGTTCCTCTGTACCAATATTCACTGGTTGAGTTGGCTCTATGAGCATCAATGATCATTCTTGTAAATGAGTAGGCAAGACATCAAGCATCCCATCCTTAAGCACCTCAGAGAGGTTTTTTCCTTTGGATGCATCTTTTCTTTTTACTATTTTGGGTTCTACAACCACCACAATGTGGTTTTCGCCTTCAAACCCTTTTATTTTTCTCATTTTTTATTTTATAACTGAGATACTTGATGTCCACTTCATTCATGCTCAGACTAGGTTCACTGGTGGAAGAAGTGATAGGTTCAACGGTGTTAAGATAGCAGGCTAAAGCATAGTCATTGGGAAATATAGGCATTTTAGTGGGTTGTCCTGTAAGGACCAATCAATGAGTTTAGTATGCTTTAGTGGTAAAGGTTTGATAGGTTCGACGACATTCACGGTATGTTCATCATAGATGGAGAATGTTAAGTAGATTCCTAGACCTAAACCTTGTATATATGTGTTCAAATCAGAAAGATCCCTAATGGCATCATCGAAGCCCATGTCAGAAACAGGAGATCCTGATTCATCAAACCTAACTTCTAAGCCTTCTCCTACTTCGAGCGTGGGTACATATCGCTAAACTATATCCACCTCTTTGTCTAAAGTGCCTTCTGAAATACTGTCAAAATCATATTCATGGGAGTCTGTTTCATCATAAGTTTTCATATCAAGAACATGAGTGAAACCTACTCTTTGCCCCCAGTTTGGATGAGTTCTACCTAAGAACTCCGCTATGGTTAAACTCCTTTCTTCAGTATCTGGATCTTGTTCAGATGCAGTAGTTTTTGACTGATCAAAATTTATTGTAGATTCCTTTAAAACACACCCTTCAGTAGCATTGACCTGGGGTGTTTCTTCGTCAAAGAGAAGATCCAGGATATTGGGAGGAATGGGAGAAGGGTACACATCCTCCTCATTAGAATCATTAGAATCATCCCACTTGCAAGTGGGTGTTTCAGTGCTTTGTTTTATTGTGTGATGTTCTACTTTATCTAGATGGACTTGATGTCCTTTACCTTTATCTAGACGATTCTTTTCTCTTTGTGCTTTTCTGGATAAGAACCCTAGACCAATCATGTCTCTAGGTTGTCTGAATTTAATGGAGATTGGTTCTTTGAGTCTATTCTAATTATAGTCAATGGGTCCTTTACCTGAATACCCCATTTTATGAGCCAGTTCATACCCCACTCCAAATTTTTTTGGGGATATTGCACGTTGTTTGACTTCATCATTTACAGGTTCTTTATATAGCCAATCTAGAATGGCGCATTCCTCTCGTTCATCCTCTAATGGTATGTCATCTTTAACAAAGTCATCATCATAGATTGCTTGGTTTGTTGTCAGTTTCATCTTTTCTGAAGGTCTCCCATAGGACCTAGTGATGTGGGAAGAGATGTGATTGACAGTATGGGTTCCACTCTGTATCCACCCATACCAGTGTCCTTTATCTTGAGTTTCTTCTCCATTTCCTTCAACAAGTTTGTGGTTGATTCGGAGTTGGACACCTCACTGTTATGCAGGACTAGATTTTCTATTGCTTTTCTTAATGTGTTACAGGCATATATGGTGTCTGCAGGAATAGTGACCTCTACACCGTTGAATGGGAACTTGATACATTGATGGTACATTGATGGAACTTCCTGCATCTCATGGATCTAGGTGTTAGTAATAACTGAGAGGTGGGGGTGAATTAGTGGCCTCAAAAATTTATCCTTTAAACTTTAATCCACCAATTATTACACCTCAGATTATTAAGTCCCTACAAGATGTATGCCTTGAAATACTTGAAACAATTTACTGTCTGTCGGTTTACCTTGTCTATCCTTATTCTCCTTGATTACCGATAAGCAGCAAAACTCATTTACCGATACTCAGTAAATATGCAGAGTATACCAATCAATCCAGAAATACATATGTGAAATGTAAAACAATAAAGTAATAAATCATACACACATAATACAAGGATTTTAACATGGAAACCCTGTTAAGGGAAAAACCACTGGGACCAGTACCTTAAATTTTCACTCTTCTAAAGTGAGCCCTATTAGGAGACAACCCTGTTAAAGGTTATAAACACACTATTAAGTGTGACCTTGTTAGAGAATTTTTATGCATAGATTTTCACTAAGTATCTGGCATCTACGCTACCATCCTTGAATCAGCCTCTAGACTTTCAATAGGCTTTATCCTAATCTTACTACCATCCTTCAATCAGCCTCCTTTTTAGACTGTCAATAGGCTTTATGTAAGACCAATGCTACTATCATGAGTCAACCTTTTTGGTAATCTGTTAGGATATACCTCAATAATAAAAGACTGTTAAGTCCTTCTCTACTAAGAGACTTAATACTTCAATGGTTAAATTGAAACACATTGACCTATTTCTAATGCAACTTGAATTGCAGATATTCAGATCTATTTACGTATAATACCTTTCTGATCAATGTATTAATTCACTTTCTTTGTACTTCACTCTTTCTTCTCTGTGATGTTGTGCTTCACTATGTGTCAGTGTCTGCAGAATTCTTTAGCTCTCCCTTAGCTTGATTGATCAGGACTGCATGAATTTTATCCTTCATCAGTTTCTCTTCAGCATCTTCTCTCAATTCACTCCCCTGTGTATCTGATTTCTTATGAAAATGAATTATGCTTGTCTCTTATATAGACATGATATTCCTTAATTCTTCATTCTTGATTCTTGATTCTTGGCGTAAAAAACAATCCAGCCAAATTGATTTATAGCTTTAACTCTTGATTTATCTCATAGTTATCTTCTTACCAACTATATAAATCATCTTTAAATCACTTACTTAACTGTGGTCGAATAAAACAAATAAAACAACCAGTTAAGTCTATCCTTAAGCTCTTCCAGCTAGATATTTTGTCATTTTCTGATCTCTATATTCTGTCGATTAATTCTGTAGTTTGTCGCCGGTGACAACTGCCAGTTCTGTCGGTGTAACTTCAATTAGCTTTGGGATCTCTGTCCGTCGGCCATCATTGGATCTTTCTCATTGGGAAACACTATTTTCAGCTCGTCGGGCATCCTTTGATTCTACTTTATCGGGCAATACTTAATCTGCTTGTCGGGTATCACTGTGACCTTATCTCTGTCTTTATCGATGGTGTGCACTCCATTGGTGTTGTCTGTCACTTAGTGAATACTTGACTTGTATGCATTTCTAAAAGCATAACCATTATTCCATTGATTCTCTAAATTCTTTGGCATTATGTGTATGACCATACAGATGATATCAAGTTGACATCAATGACAATACAAACCATTAACTGATTTAATGTCTTGCATCATCTTCAACTTGACATTATCAAACATTCAATCAGTTACATGTCATCAATCTCTCCCTTTGGCATTGATGGCAACATTCTTTATTATCATACTATACTATTTCTAATACAACATGAAATACAATTGTTGAGATTCATCAAATTACCAAACAGTTTGTTTTGATAACTGGAAAAAAAATGTCTGACTGTCGGCAAGCTCTGTGTTAGCTTAGATTTGATTCTTGTAGCTTTCTCTGTTTCTTTTTCTGATGTTTTGTGACCTCTGTTGGTGTCAATTTCTCTCTCTTCTTCTTTGATCTGTGTCTTCTATTTGCAACTTTGATACAAATTCTCTCCCTATAGATATGATTTCTCCCTGTTTGGAGTAATCTGATAATGAATAGTTTCTGATGATAATATGGATACATTCTCTCCCTTTGACATTAATGCCAAACAAATATTTTCACAAATATCTGACATTTTGTCAAACAATTTCTT
>MU224934.1:1715038-1740307 GCA_018584345.1 Thuja plicata | reverse complement strand
GTATAGCATTGACTACTTCTTTTATTCTTGTGTTGTACTGAGTGATGTTTTCACCTTCTTTCATTCTGAGATCATCAAACTTTCCTCTAAGGCTTTCTGCCTTGGCTCTCAGAACATTTGCATCACCACCATGTACAAGCTTCAACTTGTCCCACATTGTCTTTGCATTTTTTCAATCTTTGACATCCTCAAATTCACCATCAGAGAGTGAGGCTGAAAGCTCTATAACCATGCAGTTATGTTCATGCTTTACTCTCAATTGATCTACTGTCAATGGTCCTATAGGCAACACATATGTAGTATCTAAGTATTGAGTAATATCATTGCCAATACCTGATAAGTGAAGCTTTATTCTGCTTTTCCATGAAGCAAAGTTGTCCTTGTTCAACTTGGGCACATCTCATCTGGTCATCTTGCGATCTTTACTTAGGTCTTGAAACCTTCCTTCTAAGCACACAAGCTTTGATACCAATTTTTAGTAATAACTGAGAGGGGGGTCTGAATCAGTGGCCTCAAAAATTTATCCTTTAAACTTTAATCCACCAATTATTACACCTCAGATTATTAATTCCCTACAAGATGTATGCCTTGAAATGCTTGAAACAATTTACTGTCTGTCGGTTTACCTTGTCTGTCCTTATTCTCCTTGATTACCGATAAGCAGCAAAACTCATTTACCGATACACACTAAATATGTAGAGTATACCAATCAATCCAGAAATGTATATGTGAAATCTAAAACAATAAAGTAATAAATCATACACACATAACACAAGGTTTTTAACGTGAAAACCTTGTTAAGGAAAAAACCACTAGGACCGGTACCCCAAATTTTCACTCTTCTGAAGTGAGCCCTGTTAGGAGCCAACCCTATTAAAGGTTACAAATACACTGTTAAATGTGACCTTGTTAGAGAATTTTTATACATAGATTGTCACTAAGTATCTGGCATCTACGCTACCATCCTTGAATCAGCCTCTAGACTGTCAATAGGCTTTATGCTAATCTTACTACCATCCTTGAATCAGCCTCCTTTTTAGACTCTCAATAGGCTTTAGGTAAGACCGATGCTACTATCATGAGTCAACCTTTTTGGTAATCTGTTAGGATATACCTCAATTATAAAAAACTATTAAGTCCTTCTCTGTTAAGAGACTTAATGCTTCAATGGTTAAACTGAAACACAATGACCTGTTTCTAATGCAACTTGAATTGTAGATATTCAGATCTATTTACGTACAATATCTTTCTGATCAATGTATCAATTCTCTTTCTTTGTACTTCACTCTTTCTGCTTTGCGATGTTGTGCTTCACTATGTGTCGGTGTCTGCAGAATTCTTTAGCTCTCCCTTAGCTTGATTGATCAGGACTGCATGAATTTTATCCTTCATCAATTTCTCTTCAGCATCTTCTCTCAATTCACTCCCTCATGTATCTGATTGCTTACGGAAATTAATTATGCTTGTCTCTTATATAGACATGATACTCCTTAATTCTTGGTTCTTGATTCTTGATTCTTGGCATAAAAAACAATCCAGCCAAATTGATTTACAGCTTTAACTCCTGATTTATCTCGTAGTTATCTTCTTGCCAACTGTATAAATCATCTTTAAATCACTTACTTAACTGTGTTTGAATAAAACAACCAGTTAAGTCTATCCTTAAGCTCTGCCAGCTAGATATTTTGTCATTTTCTGATTTCTCTGTTCTGTCGGTCAATTTTGCAGTTCGTCGTCGATGACAACTACTAGTTCCATCGGTGTAACTTCAGTTAGCTTTAGGATCTCCATCCATCGGGCATCATTGGATCTTGCTCATCGGGCAACACTTTTTTTAGCTCGTCAGGCATCCTGTGATTCTGCTTCATCAGGTAATACTATCTTCTGCTCGTCGGGTATCACTATTACTTTATCTCTGTCTTTACCGATGGTGTGCACTCCATCGGTGTTGTCTGTCACTTAGTGAATACTTGACTTTTATGCATTGCTAAAAGCATAACCATTTTTCCATTGATTCTCTGAAGTCTTTGGCATTATGTGTATGACCATATAGATGATATAAAGTTGACATCAATGACAATAAAAAGCATTAACTAATTTAATGTCTTGCATCATCTTCAACGTGACATTATCAAACATTCAATCAGTTACATGTCATCACCAGGGTCTTCCCAATAGGATATTCTAGGCTAGAGGGAGATCCATAACTTGGAAGGTAACATCCCTCTCAACAAGACCCACTTAGATTGGTAAAGTGACAAGACCTTTAGAAGATCTCTCATGTTCATCATATGCCTTGATAGTAATCTTCTTTTTAGGATCAATGACATTCTCTAAAAGGCCTAGTTTTTTTATTAACCTCTATGTGCGGATGTTTAACCCTGCGCCTCCATCTATCAAGACCCGTCTGACCTGATGTTTGTGGATCATGACTTTGATATGCAAGGGGAGATTGTGTGGATGGCTCAAAGAGTTGTCATCTTCTTCTGAGAAGGATAAGTAGTGTGGTGAGGTCTAGTGACCCATCATGGATTGAAACCAGTCTAGGTCTAGATATTTTGGAACATTTTCCTCAGTGAGGGCTATGTCAAGGATCTCCTTGTGAGTAGGGGAGATTTTCAGTAGCTCAAAGATGGTGATCTGAGTGTTGGTTTGTTGCAATTGGTCAAGTATGTTGTAGTTAGAAGCATTAGACGAGGGGACCAATTTCAAGTTCTTGTTGGCAGTGCCAACATCATCTTTATCTACAGGTTGTACTGGTGTAGATGTAGAAGGCTCAGGGCCTTTGAGAATGATCTTTGCATGAGACCGAGTAACAACATTTGCACGAACCTAAGATTGTTCTAGTTTGGAGGGGTGGGGTGCAGACCCTTGCAACATGAAGAGAGTTTGTGCTTAGGAGCATCTTCTCTTCCCTTGATGGTAATTACATTGCTTCATCTACCGGTTCAACCATATTAATGACATTATCATTATTAGCTCATGTATAGTGTACATTGGCATCAGTGTTCTTTCCTTTAGAGGATTCTCCCTTCCCATGAGGAGGAAAGGGGTCTTTGAAGGCCTGGTGATCTGAGTTCTTGTTGTGACCTCCCACAGTAATAATCTCACTATAGATAAGGTCCTGAGCCTTATGCCATAGTTGAATGTAGGTAGCCATCTTGTGACCCTTGTTTCAGTGGTAATCACAGTACATGGATTCATTCCACCAAGATGGTCATGGTTGTGGATCAAAAGGATGTGAATTATCCAAAGGAGTGAGTAATTGGTTGTCCAAGAGAGTCTTGTAAACCGCGTCAAGGGGTTCTCCCAGAGGAGTGAGCTCACGCTTGGGTCGAGGAGCCCATGGTTTTGATCTAGAAAAGTTTGAATATGGTTTAGATTGTGTCGCACCCTGGTCAGTGGCTTTGGCCGCCTACATAGTGGTAGTAAGATTGAATGCAGCCTTTAAAGGTTTGGGAGTCGCATTGTTGACAACTCCATCATTCACGATATTTTGGCTCTTGTTGAAAATTTTGGATTTGTCTTTACCAGAGGAGGAGGACCCTTGTTTATTATCCTTGTGTAGGGTCAGTTCTCCTTTCTTGACCATGAATGTTTTGATTCTCATAGCTTGTTTGATCATGTCATCAAAGGTCAAAGGAACTTGCAGTTGTACTTGATACCTGAAATTTGGAAGAAGATTGTCTAAAAAGATGTCAAGCTTTTCAAACTTGTGTATTTTGCGAGAATACTTTGTATAAAGTTGTCTACATCTTTGGAGAAATGTCAAGAAAGGTTGCCTGTGATTTTTCTTCAAGTTGAAAATATCATGGATATTGACCGGATGTTGGATGTTGTGTGAATAATGTTGCAAGAACAAGTTGGCAATCTCGTCAAAGGTCTTGATGCCAGTCGGGAGCCTAGAGAACCACTCCATGGCCGACCCTCCCAAACTATGTGGGAAGAGATGCATGAGGTAAGTTTGATCATGTATAAACTCCATAGAGAGAGCACCAAACTCTCTCAGATGATCTTGAGGATCAGTGGTACCCAAGTATTTTTCGTACTTGGGAAGTTCAACTCCTTTAGGAAAAGGAGGCATGCACAGACTCTTATCAAATGTGAATGGACAAATGATTTCCAACATGAACTATGTGGCAGGTGTGTCCTTATCCTTCATGATTTGAAGGAGTTGTTCTTGCATACTTTGAATATGTTCTTGTAACCTGGATTTTTCAGTTTCTTCCTCTTGCATGACAAGAGTCTCTACATTGTAGTTCGAGGGCAACATAGCCCCTTGGTTGGCTAGTTAGAGAACATATTTCTCTTTCTCCTCCTTCAGGAGAATCTCCATCATCTTGTGGAGGTTTTTATTGGCATGAGCCTTCGTGATGTCTTCCTATTTATTTCTATCTTGTCATCATTAGGGGCGTCTTGATAATGGAACTTACCCCTAGTTTTAGAGTGATCATTGTCTATGTTGTGCTCACCTGATTGATGTTGGTCTGCCATCTTGCTAGTATGAAAGTGTTGAGTATGCATAGACTAAATATGAGAAGGTTGAGTATCCTGAGGTATTATACCTACTGGAACTCTTTTTGTATCAATAGCATCAAGTTCAGGAAACAACTCTTCAGAATTTTGATGTTCTTCAAAAAATGGGTTTCGGACCCTAGTGAAGTCTACTCAGAATGAACGTTGGACGTAAGGTAGAACAACAGGGGAGGAAGACCAAGATGATCCCTTGCTAGAGGTAGCTGATGAAGAGGAGCGTGAAGATCCTCTACTGCACTCTGACTATGTGATAAGCTTGGAACGACCTCTTCCTCAGTTTCAAGGTCTACTTTGTCTAGTCACATGTGGTAGGAATGCGCTACTACTTTGAGTTGTAACAGTCATAGACAAAGATTATACAAGGGGAGTGAACTAGGAAAATGCTTGGAACTATCTTAAAATAAATGCACAAGAGTGCAAAAAGGTGAAGTCTACCCAGCACGAGTCGTCAGAAATAAGGCTAGAACAACCAAGAGTTGACTATCGTGTCGCAAGGTATGACAACATAGTAGAACAAGTAAATAGATAAGAGACAAGACCAATTTAAGAGAGAATCACATAATTCTCAACTTGTGACATCCAATTATAGACTAAGTATAGATAGAAAACAGTCAGATAGACCTCAGATAAAAACCAGATTGAGCAAAGTGACTCAGAATAGACAGCAAACAGCTCGTTGTTTTGGCAATTTTGGGATAGTTTCACGCGAAGAAGTGTATTCTCACGTGCATATTCCCACAGACCTATGAAGTTTTACAACCTTGCACAGAGAAAGACGGATTGGTGATAGAATAAGATAGCAAATAGAACAAACTAGCATAAAACTTGCATGAAGATTCTCAGCGCCTCGCATGAAAATTATCACAGACAAACGCGAAGAAGTGTTTTCTCGCGTGAAAATTGGTAGAAAGCCAAGAGAAATTGTCCAGAAATAGACAGTTGGAATGATTTTTGAGACAACATATAGATTTCAAGACATAGTAAAGACTATTTGCTGACAGAGTATGTAGTTTCAGATTGAGAGTTTGTTTGTTTGAATGTTATAGAACCAATTATCAATAAGCATAGATAGTCGTGACACAAGCAGTAGTTGTAAACAATTCAACCGAGGACAAAGAAACTCGGAAGAATGAGGGAGTATTTGAACAGTTTTAACATTGTAGATATTGAAGACTCAAAAAGACACACGCTTATCCCTAGAAAGAAAATTGGTAGAGAAGACAAAATCTTTGCCCCACAACTTATGCGCATACGTTCACCTCACACAGTAGTGTCACCCCCAAGAGGGTGCCCATGTTTTTGGTGTTTCCAAGGACTCAATAGTATATGTTCAAAGGTTACCCTTGAAGTAGGGGCTAGTCTCATATACCACCTTCAAACGTCCATGTGTTTTCCTATGGTGAGAATCTATGGGAGAGAATTTTCCCTCTCCCTGTGAAAAGATTATGTCTCCTTTCGGAGGTGAACTTGGTAAGCATCTAGCTACGAGGTATTTAGTAGGATTTCATTCACATTAACCTTTGGTGGCCTCGCAAGTGAGGCTAAGGCATATAGCCACACCGACCCCTAAAAGTGTACACCCTTGGCAAGCAAGGATGGGAGCGGTGCCGCTCAATACAACAAACAGGGCTTCCTCGAGATGTTCAACATCAAGAATCACAAGGAAGAAATTAATATGGCTTTGGAGTCTTTCTCTCAACAAAGATACTTTATTATAATGGGGTGGAATCACTGGAAAAAGGTGTGTACCCACTTGGGTCATTCCCAGAGGTTCAAATTCTGGTAGGCCCGCTAAAGGTTAGACTCGTACTTGGTTCAGTTTCGAGGGTCCAAGTTTTTGATTTTCCCAAAAGGGAAAAGAGGATACTCCTCTACCTTTATGCCTTACCCAAACACACCAAACAATTTTATCACTGAGCTAACTCCTCTCTCAACAAAATCCAAGAGCTTCTAGGTTTTTGATTCTCTCAAACAGAGAAGAGCATACTCCCCTCACTAATGGACATGCTAAGTGATTCATTACCTTTCCTTGCTCCCCAAAGAGTCAATCCCATAGCAACGTCTAGGTCTCAGATACATTCATGGGCATCACTTACATGTAATGAAGATCCTATTACCCTATTCTGCTATCAAGACACTCGAGAGATTATTAACAAGGCCCTATTTAAACTATGTGAAGAAAGCATGAAAGAAAATATAATGTTTAAGTAAGTTTCCAAAAGTGCTTTGACAAACGTTCTTTGACAAGCATCCTGCAATCAAACCATTAGAAAGTTTACATAGTTATTAAAGTAATCTTCATCATTTCATCCTGCAGACCACATATTAAGCTATTTCATAAATAAAAACCAGAAAAACATAGTCAACAACAAACATAAATCATTAGTAGTCAGAAAACAGAATGATAAATCTGCAAATTTTAAACCTTCGGCTGTCAAAGTCCGCGCGAAGATATGCCAGAAGTGGTGGGAAGAAACACCCAATATCGCGTGAAGTATTACAAAACTTTGCGTGGATATGTGAGAAATTTTGCGCAAAACTTCACTGCAGAGCCGTACGGACAGAAAATAGATTGATGAAAAGAAATGTAGAATGAGGCCATAAATTGATTTTCAGCCCCACGGTGGGTGCCAGAAATGTGATAGCTAAATGTGGCCTTCTTACTTAGCCATACACTTCAACATGGTCATTATTCACCAGTCACATACAAGAATGGATATGAAATTATCCATCTTGCATGCCTATATGATTCGACCTATTGCCTCCTATCTTGTTGGGGTTTTGAATAAGCTCTTAGAATCAAGAGTCCAACAACCTAGACCATTCCTAGAACGGATGATTTAAGAAAATATGCAAATGAAAGATTAATCTAGAGAGCTTAGTTTATTCTAGAAATGAATGTGCAAACAAGATTAATCTAAGAAATAAAATGTAAAATTAGATTAACCTACAAATGATTATGAAGTTAATCTAGGAATGAGATATTAAGCTAAGAATGTGAAATTACAAGCTAATTTAGAAATGAACAATGATATTCAACTAAGATTGCTTGAAATGAATTTGACTATGCATGTTTAATCTAAATGATATTAAACTTATTGCAACAATTCTAGTAACAAATGCATTCAATTGGAAAAATAGCAAAACACAAATTAAAAGACTACAAATTTCAAGACTAGTTTGAATGAGAGTTGAGAGAGTTCTTTTATAGACCTAGAGCCCATTCAGAATAGAAACTTTCCTTGGAGAGAAACAATTAACTTATTGAAAATCAGTTGAGAATAGGAAGTTTCTTTTGAGAGAAACACTAAAATGTTGCCTTTTTGAGTTTAACTGATTTGTTTCTCTTTTAAATCACAGTTAACTCAAAGTTTCTATTTTTGAACTGGAGAGAGGATTTTGGAGAGAATATTTAATTAAATAAATAGAACATGACCTCATAAATGTATTTTCTCAATTATTTAAACAATTAAATTCAATTATTGAAATGAGGATATTTATTTAATAATTAAATATTATTTAATTCCTTTTTAAGTATTTTATCTAAAAGGCGTGAATTTAATTTAATTAAAGTGCTAGGACTTTATAATTAAATTAATTCGATCATAGGATTTATTTAGCCAATTATAATTGATATTTAGGAATTAAATATAGTATGTGATTAATGCAGATTTAGGGTTTTTTGCATTTGACACTGACGTCAAGTAGAGTCGGTCAAAACTTAGAATTGCCTAGTACAATAGGACATTGATGATTCAGAAGAATGATAAATGCGACAAAATTGGTTAGGGTTTCCAGATGCCAATTTTAGGGTGTTACATTTTGCCCCTCTTTGAATTGATGTGCAAGAAGCGCATTGATTCAAAGAATAGTCTGATGTCTGAAGCATAGAAGAATAGTTGAAATTGATTTTGAGAATTGATGATGTAAAGAGCATAGAAGAATAGTTGAAATTGATTTTGAGAATTGATGATGTAAAGATTTCAGAGCTATCTCTAGAATGGAGCTTAACTCTCCGAAGTCTAGGTTAGGTTGCTGAGACGCCGGTTAGATCAAGTCAAATTTTTGAGGGTCATCTTCAGAACAAAGCCTAACTCTTAGGCTTCCAGGTTAGATTGTCCCAATACATAGAAGATGAGATTTCGAGAACCATCTCCAAAATGAAGCTTGACTCTCAGGGATTTGAGTTAGATTGCTCAAATACCTAATAGATTTCCACCTTTCAAAAGACTATCCCCAGAACAAGGCTCAATATTCAGAAGTCAGGGTTAGATTGCCCCAATACCTGTCCATTTGAAGGATAGTCAATTGAGATTTTGAGGACTGTCCCCAGAATGAGGCTTAGTCCCTCGATATCTAGGTTAGATTGCCTAGATACCAGCTAGATCAAGTTTAGAATCATCTCCAGAACAGAGCTTTTATTTTAGGAGCCAGGGTTAGATCACTCATATACCAAATAGATGACAAGATACAAGGAACAAAGATGCCCCTAGTGATTCGAGATTGTGGAATACCCAGTTTTGACTATGAAGTATGAAAAATGAACACGCCCCAAGCAATGAGATGCCCCTAGAAATGAGGACTTTTGAATATTAAACCAGATTGATTGAAATAGATTCAATGATGTAATCATCCTACCCCCTCGGGAGTGAAATAGAAAGATGACATGCCATAATAAAGATTGAGAGCGAGAAATTGCAGATAGATGTTGAATCAAAGGTCAAGAAGAACTTAAAACAAATTATGGAAGAATCTGGAAGATTCAGAATTAATTTTGAGCAATTTTGAGGTCTGGTTGACCAAGTTTGACCAAAGTTGACCAGAGTTGACTTTTGAGGAAAATTGTGGAAGATTTGAGAAAATGTTGAGTAGATATGATTCAGACAAGAAAGTGACTTCATAAAGTTGACTGCACAAGCATTTGATCGCGTCAGTCCCAAAAAATTTAAAATGCAATTTTGAGCTATATAGGAGTGTCAGATTTTGATTTTGATCCCAAAAATGGATTTAGAGCGGTCGATTTAGCTAAGGGTGAAATTTTCACGCAAAACATAGCACTTTTGAAAATTAGGTCAAAACCTATATATGAGTCAAAAAGGTCATTTTCAAATCATTTGCATCCATCAACTTTTGAAAAGATAAGAGCTCTGAGCGAGAATGGTGGTCCCCGTGAGTACTCATTGATTCAAGCGATCTAGGCATCACAGCCCGCCGGCAGTGTAAGGACCTCTGGTAAATGGTCGATTTACCTCTTTGTAAATTCAAATTTTATTGTTTTCAGTTGAATTTTAGCAATTTTGGATGTTTTTAAGAACTGCCCCATGGGTTTTCGCGTGAGGAACTAGTTTCTTCACGCGTGTCCTAGGGAAAGCTCACACGATGAATTGCTGAAAAGCAAATCCTCATGGCTGTCGGTGGGTATCCTCACGCAGGAGGGTACCCATGTCTCGTGCAAGAAACCCTCTGAAAGGGGGTTTTCTTGCATGATCTGACATAAAACTTTGCGTGAGCCCAAATCATCGCGCACACCGAAGAACTTCTTCGTGCAAAATTCTGCTTCTTCGCGTGGAGAGAAAATAGCAACTTTGAAGGCATAATGAGTCTGAGTTCGAGTGTAAATTTGGTGTTCATTATATCAAAGGAAAATGAGACATTATTACAAATTATTTGAGTAAGAGAAGACATGAGATGTTAGTTTTAATCCTTGAGTGTCAATTTGTAGAAACAATTATTGAGAAACTAGATAATGATCCTTGGTATCGAGAGGTGAGATCAAAAATTGAGTCTGGAAGAGCCCTTTAGGGTATATTTTTAGGATATTTTGTATAGTCAAATGGGATTTTGGGACATCTTGGTCATATTTATGTATCAAACTTTGATAATCTTCATTCATTAGTTTTTTTCTAAGGCACATTGTGCTCCTTGTTTAACATATTATGGTGTCAAGAAGATGCATGCTAACATTAAACAATTAAATTAATGGGTAGGGATGAGGCATGATGTTGTTATACATATAGCTAGATGTCTTGAGTGTTAAAGGGTGAAGGTTGAACACCAACATCTTATAGGCCTTTAACAACCCCGTATCACTCCTAAATGGAAATGGGTTATGATTTCCCTCAATTGTATTGTTGGCTTACCTTTACCCTCTTGATTTCATGATGTCATCATGGTTACAATGGACAATTTGTTAATGGTTTCTCATTCCCCCCATGGGATCCTCTTATAATGTTGCATTTGTAAAATGTGTGCTTATTGAAGACATTGTGCATCTTCATAGAATACCTCACAAGATCATATCAAACTCAAACCTGATGGTCACATCCATGTTTTGGACCTCTCTACATAATTTCTTTAGTGCCCAGCTTAATTTTAGTTCCACTAACCACACCAAGACTAAAAAATATACAAAAAGAGTAAACCAATTTCTTGAGGATATTCTTCACATGTATATCATGGGCTAGTAGTCTGAAGGAATTATATTTTTCCATTAGTATACTTAGAGAAAAACATGATCTGCACGATCGGTTTACACAACACCGATAGACAGGACACTGCACTACCCAACGACAAGGTTACCCGATAAACATTGTTAAGTGTTATCTGATGACAAAAAGGTAAAGGAAACCCAATGAGAAACAATAGTGCAACCCGATGGAACAAGCAAAGAGAGGAACCCGACAGATAAATGGGACTCGATGAACAATTCAACAAAGGAACACCGACAGACTTCAAGTTCAAACTGACGACCAAGAACTGACAGTCATTTACATCCCACAAAAAGTGGATCTGACTTTCCACATCAGATAAATCACTGAAGTTGTATTTATATCTTCTTGATTTACTTTTAAATCCATTATGTGCGGAGGAAGCAATGTATTTACTATTGTTTTAATTAGTTTTATTGTTTTAAAACATGCAAACTAAGGATCAAGATCAAGTTGTAAACCTTGGATCTAAGAGTTAACATTGTAATGCATGAATTCTGAGATAGGTCAAATACTTGTATAAATAGGTGCTCAATCCATTGAGAATAGTTGTTGTTCAATGAAGATAGTAGCCATGGAGAGCAACTAGAGACCAGACAGAGAATTCATGTAGAAGGACAAAAAAATAATCAAGTCAGTTTCAAGAATAGAACAGAGGCTATCGATAAGCAGAGAAAAGGTATTCATCAATCACTTAAGGTGATATTATATTTCTAAGAGCTTTAATAGATCTTTAATCATCAATTATAGATTGTATGTAGTCAGGTCAACATTTGTACTCATTCTAACAAGTATAGTACACTAATGAAATCCTTTCAAGAAAGGTGGACTTAACCGTCCTATTGTAAAATATCATAATTGAGTGCACACTTAAATCAATGTTGCTAAAGCTCTTAACAGAGTAGATCTTAACAAGTCTCCACCTTAATACTCCTAATAGGGTAGATCATCAGAAGTGATCAAATTGTAAGCCTTAACCGAATCCCTTCCATTCTATAGATAGTGAAGTTTTGTGGGTGCCATCTCCACCGCAGTTTTTACTTCCTAACAGGAGTTTTCTGTGATACCATATCTTGTGTTATGTGTTTATCATTTTCATGAATGTTTCTATGAATATTGAAAACCATTAAAGATTATGAATGAATGATACATACATAAGAAAGAACAACAGTAATGGTTGGTAATGCAGTAATGTATGATTACTAATAAATCAAGAAAGGTGTTAAAAGTTTTAGAGGTACTAATTCACCCCTCCCCTCTCAGTACTACTTCTCATTAATTCCAACAATTGGTATCAGAGCTAAGTCTCTTCTTGAAAAGCTTAAAGGCTTACAAGCAAAGATCATACAATAGAGAAGTACAAACTTGATAAGAATATTGAGAACAAAAATATTGAGATACAGATGTTCTATGAACAATATAAAGAAGATAGAATCAAGATGAGAGAGTTGTTGGATGAGAGAAAAGGTATGGCTAACCAGAACAATGAAAAAGACTATCAAGAAGAAGAGATTCCAGATTTCTTTAAATCTTCAGGATCAAATACAAGTAATATATCAGATTCATCAGAAGAGAACATCACAAATCTAAAGGAGATCAATAAATATCTGATAGAGCAAATAAAGATGTTGCAAATCGGTCAAGAGAGCCAAATGGTAAGAATGATTGATGTGATGAGTTCTGCTAGACAAGCTGAAATAGAAAGAACACTTGCTATTGATGACAGAAGGAAGATTACAGAGAAACTGCAAGAAAAGGAATTGGAAATTCAAAGACATGCTTAGCATCACCATGATCTCACAAATCAGATTATTCTTATGAGTCAAAAAGAAAATAGAATAAATGTGGAACTCATTGAGAGAATACAGATTATTGGTGAACTGAGAGAAGAAAATGAAAAGCTAAAACATGAGGTTAGAATTTAGCAACAACATAATGAGATTATCAGAAAGGCTGAAGAAAGTAATAAAAGAATGGATGACTTTCTTGAAGGACAACGAAGAATCAACAACAACAATGGTATAGGCTTTACCAAAAATGGAGAACCATCAAATCAAGCAAGCTCAAAGAATGTCTATGAAAATCCAAGACCAAGAAAGCTAACATGCAAGCACTGTGGAAAGAAAGGGCACAAATCAAATGTATGCAGAGGTAAAATGAAAGGTATTCCTAAATCTACATCTACATCTTCATTCATAGGATTTTGTTATAAATGTAACAAGAAATGACACAAGGCTTATGAATGCAAGAGCAAGATAGAACAGCCAAAGAAGGAAACCTACATGGACAAATATTGTCCTACATGCAAGATAAATGGGCACACATCTAAAGAATTCTATAAAAAGAACAAGCAAGAATGGAATCCTAAAGGTCAAAAGATTCCTTATCAAACAAAAAGAATAGGTAATCAATATGTATGGGATTGTAACACTTGGACAAACTATACAGCATGTGGTAGATATGGTCACATAGCTGCAAATTACATGAGAGCATGGACCAAAAGGTCTAGAGGTTGGTCAAACCCCAGAATGGCATGCTTACACTGTCATAAAGTTGGTCACCTAAAGAAACATTGGAAGGACCGATTGACAAAAACAAGCACATATCCCAATGGAAACACCATTGAAGATATCTGGAGGGTGAGAGAAAAAATATAGATAAAATCTTCAAGTAATGATGAAGCTAGGACAAGAAAAGAAAATGATGACACCCCATCCAATGGATCCGGTGACATCAACAACCCCACTTAAGTTGAACAAGTAAGTATGGAACTGCACTACATCAATTCATATTTTACATTAGTTCCATTATAAATTTGATAGAAAGTCAAAATATGCATGAATAAAGATGCATATTATGTTACTTGTTACGATTCTGAGAAACTAACCCTATCAGTATAAACACTTACCAAAAATCATTGGTGAACATACTGATGAGCTATTTTAAACTTACTAGAAATTTTTGGTCAACTCATAAAATGGCTAAATTGCCAATGTAACCCGACGCCCGTCGGTAAGAAAGCAAAGTTCAGAAGTTGTAATGACAGAATACCGATATCCATCGGTAAAATCAAAATGGTTAACAACTGCCCAAAGCATCATATCATCCTAATGATGATTTGAAAAGTCTGCCTGAAAAAACTCATCTTCATGTCCCGATGATTCATTAAGCATTTAATGCAAAGACTTAGGTCAAAAATTCTATAAATTGTCGACGAGACTTCATTTTTCACCCGCAATTTGAAGAGAAAGCAGAGCGAAAAAAAAGCAATTAAAGAGAAGAAAGCAAAAGCATCCACAAATTGATTCAGCACACAACAAACAGATCTTTCGTCACTATTGCGAATTGAAGTAAGTACCAAAGGCACCGAAAGATCTATGTCATTATTTTATCAAGAAAGCCCTAATTTCCAGAATACCCAATGGAAACCACCTCAAGAACCACTAAGATCAAGAATGATAAGAGGAATGTGGTGAAGCTAATCAAGAATAGTACATGTGTAGAGCCGAAGTATAAAATCTACCCAGAAATTGCATCAAAACCTGATGAAACCGACGCGTTTTTGAAAATTCCACCTAGGGTTTTGCTCGTAGAAGATGTAAGGTCTTATATTCACTACAAGATTGCAGAAATAGGTGATCTTGAAATGGATGAAGCTTATAAGAAGTTGTGTCATGCTGAAGGAAAACTAAAGGAAGAGCATAAACACTTGGAGGTCAAAGGGTTAACTAATGCCCTACATTTCCTGAGGGAATTCAAAACAGAATCGATAAGGTTAGTCTTGAGTAGAATGCATGACAATAAGCTATGGCTAGACCAACCCAAGAAAATAACCAAGGATGTTCTTCACGATGTCACTGGTTATCCAATAATCGACAAGCCTAGGGCACACAAGCATCCATCAATGAAATAAGTTGAAAAACTCACCAATGCAAAAGGAGACAACAGAGGTCTCAAAGTAAACACAATCACCAACAAAGAACTCAAATTTGGTGCATGTGTAGTTGGATATAAAAAATTTCAAGCTAGTAGATTGAACAACATTTCTGCTACATCAGTAAGCACAACTTACAAGATAATAACCAAAAGAGTTCAGATGGATCTTTGTGAGATCCTGTTAAAACAACTTGATGAAATTATGATCAAAATCAGGTCTGCAAAGACCAACACATGTAAGTTTGGATCACTTATCATGTGTATCTTTTTCTATTTTCAAGAATACTTTCCTTCAGTAGGAAAAGTAGTACGGGACACTACCAAACCGGTAACCCAACAGATTAGTGAACTAATTAAGTCACTAGGAGACTATTTTGAGTTTTTTATGTCTACTTACTTCCTTGAGTTCAAGGAAAAGATGATGGAGAGGACGAGGATTCCTGAACAACTAGTTGAAAAACATAAAGATGAAATATGTTTTATGGTGGACACAAACTTCACTCATATCAAACTGATTGTACCAAGAACAGCCTGGTTAGCTCCAATGGATTATGAGATCAACATTGATTAAGCTACAAGTGCAATTAAGACATTAATAAATGAGCCCATTGATAAGAAACAACCAAGGTTTGGAACATATGAAGAGGCCAAATCAAAGATAAAACAAGGCCTAGAAATCAAAAATATTGTAAACAAAAAGGACAAAATGGTTAAGAATCTCAAGAAGATTCTATCGGTAACACATGAGGAACCAGATCAACCAGAGTCAACCGATGAACAGGGCACCATCGGTGAGGATCAAGAAGAAAAGAAATTAGATTCTGAAAAGATTGAATCTGATACACCTCCACCTCCTGCAAAGAAGCAGAGGACAAGGAGTCAAACTGCTGCAACTGATACAACACCCCTCAAGAAAGGTCAAGTAAGGACCTACATAAGGAAGCAGCTAGCTAGGAGAAAAAGGCAACAAACTATCAAAACAACACCTCCAAAGAAGAGGAAAAGGTTGGTTAGGACAAAGGCTGACATAAATGACACTAAAGATGATGAGCCTGGTGTAGAAAAGAAGAACTTCAGAAATCAGACAGTGTATGAAGCTGCCAAATCCATTTCTACACATGGTACAATAAATGATAAGAAGATCAGATAATGGGATACACTAAACCCAGAGGATTAGAATAAGATACAAGAGGTAGTCATAAATTCAATGATCAAGAACAAATATGCACCTGCAAAATTTGTTAATCAAATACCTAACGAGCTAGGTAAAAGGATATACCAACAATGGTCATATGCCCTACCAATAGAGAGAGAAGCAAGGGAAAGGGTACTTGTGAGACTGATGCCTCCTGAATCTAAAGTTGAAGAGATCAAAGAAATACTTAAAAAGCAGTCAGGAAAATTTGTTGCAAAGATAAGAGCTTACAAAGTGCTATAAAATAAGTTCATTGATCTGGATACTATGACTGAACATAAATGGAGACAACTCCTAGATCTACTGGCAGAGTCAAAAAGTGGTGAGAATCAACTACTTCTCACCAACACACCTCATAGAGAGGAGAAAGAAAATGCAAGTCCTCAGCACATTGCTCTGGACAATACTGAAAGTGATAATGAGCCTATTAATGTAGACACAGTCATGGATGATATTATCCAAGATATCACTAACTATGACTCTAAAAAATATCCACAAAAGAAATATGATGTCATATTTATCACACTTAAGGATCAACAAAAGCAGCAAGAATTGCAGACATCATATGGTACAATAATTGATGTTGTTGATGAGACAGAACAGGATACTTCAATCATGGACTCAAAAGTACCAGACCCTACAGAAGAAACACAAAAAGATGAGGATGTCACTACTGACAAGGCTCAAACTGACAAGTAGGACACCACTATTGACAAAGCCCAAGCTATAACTCAAAGTAACATGCATGTCTTAATGAAGGCAATAAACATACTAGAGGGCAATGATGGATCTAATGAAAAGGAAACAAGCACACCTGAGGATAAGGGTGATGGAGAAGCTAAAGAAACCACTGATACAACTATAGAGCAAGCTACAACCAATGATCAGAAAGATACTTCTACTGATCAGAATAAGAAGGAAACTCAAAAGGAAACAGGGGACAAACCAACAGAGAAAGGTGAAGAAGAAAAGAAGGATGAGCTCGAGAAGAAATCATAAGCACATTCTATAGAAACACCCAAAGTTAATGAAGAGGTGTCTTCACATAACTGATAGGTTCCACTTGAGCAGAAGACACAAGAAACATCTTCTACAAAGCCTTCACCAAGTAATTTAGAGATAACAAATGAACTAGCTATGGTAGTTCATACATCTGCATCCCCTCAAATCTCAAAGAAGAAGAAAGGAAAGAATAAGAATCCAGTAACTCTGGATGAAATCATTGGGATTCCAGTCTGTGATCCAAGAACATTGGATCCAACTGCATTAACAAAGTATGCTAAGCTCTATGAGAGAAAATCTATTCAAGACAAACTGAAGAGAGAAACAAAAGAGACCAAGGTACTAGAAGTAGCAAGAGGAATACTTCAATAGATTGTACCTGATATAGATATTGATCAAAAAGCTCCAATGCTTAATCAACTAGTCATACTCATAGATGTAATAACATCTCAGAATATTGATGCTGAGAAGGTTATGGAAGAGAGACTTGAACAAAAGTATGAGTTCAAGCTAGCCGAGAAAATAAGCTAGGAAGTGGCACTGAAAAAGGTCAAGCTATCGGAATTGGTAAGTACAATTGATCCAATTATATCAGAAGCTATTACCTTAATACATAAATTGTGCACTTTAGATCAACTCACTCAAGAGTATACCAACAAGATAGCAAAAATTGATGCTGATCTTAAGTCCAGTGCACAAAGTCTCACCAACATTGAAGAAGCACTTAAATTTCACAATGAACAAATCATACAGGCTAGGAAATAGAGACAGGATATACAGTTTGCAAAGATGAAGTACAAATATGAGGTAAATGAGCTCCAATCTAAGCTATTATCGACACTTACACTTCTACAACAACATATGACATGGGAAAATACACTGATTGCCACCTCAAAAATGTTTGTCCTCGATAGCATTTATGATATACACGCAAGGCTAGAGCTACAACACATGGCACTAGAACAGCTGAAAGAACAATGGGAGAACATTCTTGAAGATATCAAAACAACCCATTCTAACATATTTGACACATTGTAAGTTGCACATTTTTGTCACAATTTTGGCATATTATAAGTTGTACATTTTTGTCATCGGTATCAAAGAAAGGGGGAATTTGATATGTTCATTCACCTCATTTAAAAGGAGGAAATCATATGTATAGTAAAAGAAAGGGGAAATAATGTACATACAAAGAATGAATAGTATACATGTACATATACATACACTATACCAATGCATACAGTCAAGGGGAGTCATATGATGACAAGGATACAAACATGGTGTACATACTAAACACTTTAGTATTATGCACATATCAGTTTTTGATACTAATGTCAAAGGGGGAGATTGAAGGCATTATATTTTTCCATTAGTATACTTTTCGAAAAACATGATCTGCACCATCGGTTTACACAACACCGATAGATAGGGCACTGCACTACCCGATGACAAGGTTACCCGACAAACATTGTTAAGTGTTATTCGATGACAAAAAGGTAAAGGAAACCCGATGAGTAACAAAAGTGCAACCCAATGGAACAAGCAAAGAGAGGAACCTGAAAGACAAAGGGAACCCAATGAACAGTTCAACAAAGGAACATTGACGAACTTCAAGATCAAACCGGCGACCAAGAACCAACGGTTAGTTACATCCCGCAAAAAGTGGATCTGAATTTCCATGTCAGATAAATCACTAAATTTGTATTTATAGCTTCTTGATTTACTTTTAAATCCATTATGTGCGGAGGAAGCAATGTATTTACTATTTTTTTAATTAGTTTTACTATTTTAAAATATGCAAACTAAGGATCAAGGTCAAGTTATAAACCTTGGATATAAGAGTTAACATTGTAATGCATGAATTCCAAGATAGGTAAGATACTTGTATAAATAGGTGCTCAATCCATTGAGAATATTTGTTGTTTAATGAAGATAGTAGCCATAGAGAGAAAATAGAGACCAGACAGAGAATTCATGCAGAAGGACAGAAAAAGAATCAAGTCAGTTTCAAGAACAGAACAGAGGCTACTGACAAGCAGAGAAAAGGTATTCATGAATCACTTAAGGTGATATTATACTTCTGAGATCTTTAATGGATCTGTAATCAACAATTATAGATTGCATGTAGTTAGGTCAACATTTGTACTCATTCTAACAAGTGTAGTACACTAATGAAATCCTTTCAAGAAAGGTGGACTTAACCATCCTATTGTAAAATCTCATAATTGAGTGCACACTTAAATCAGTGTTGCTAAAGCTCTTAACAGAGTGGATCTTAGCAGGTCTCCACCTTGATACTCCTAATAGGGTAGATCATCAGAAGTGATCAAATTGTAAGCCTTAACTGGCTCCCTTCCATTTTGCAGATAGTGAAGTTTTGTGGGTGTCATCCCCACTGCAGTTTTTACTTCCTAACAGGAGTTTTCTGTGATACCATATCTTGTGTTACGTGTTTATCATTTTCATGAATGTTTCTATGAATATTGCAAACCATTAAAGATTATTAATTAATAATACATACATAAGAAAGAACAACAGTAATGGTTGGTAATGTAGTAATGTATGATTACTAATAAATCAAGAAAGGTGTTAAAAAAAATATAGGTATTGATTCACCCCTCCCCTCTTTGTACTACTTCCCATTAATTCCAACATAGTCAAGGTAGGAGGAATATTTATACCTTGTAGATTTTATCTATAATAATGGGTACCATAGCTCTCTATGCATGACATCTAAAAGTAAAAATCAAGAGAAAGGAAATAAATAAATATCTAAGAGAGTTACTTGAAGAGAAAATTGTTACTATGATAAATGCATAAACTAGGATCATACACCGAAAGAGCCAAGACAAGGAGACAAGAAGTTTTGAAAGGGGAAAAGAAAATAAAAACCCCTTGTGAATTATGAATGAGGCAAAGCCGGAGGGAGAGAGAGAGAGAGAGAGAGAGAGAGAGAGAGAGAGAGAGAGAGAGAGATCATTTACAATAACCTCATAGAGTAAAAATGAGAGAGAGGAGCATCTCTTAAATAGATATGAGGAGAAGAGTTACAAAGTAACTCACCAATCTATGGATGCCAACATTCATAATAGGTGTGTGCAAATTTTCATCATCCTCTAAAGGAGGATAGACTAATTTCCTTAAAAAAGGAATTACAAGAAATGATATGTCCTCCCACTTGGACTATAGGACAAAAAACATGTAGGGATTCCATAGGAATATCCTAATTAAATAAATGTAGGATACCTTGGTTATCCTAAATTAAATAAATACAACCAAGAAAATATTAAATATTCTAACACCCCCCTTAATCTTTACTCGGGGAGTTTACATCAATGGGTATCAACCCCAAATTTTTACAATGAATTTGAAACTTCTCTTTAGAAAGAGGCTTTGTAAATATATCTACAACTTGATCTTCCCCCTTTAAATAGACAAGGGGAACTTGCTTGTTTTCAACATGTTATCTAATAAAGTGATGTTGTAGAGAAATATGCTTTTTTCTTGCATAAAAAATATGATTATTTTCCAAGGCAATCACACTTTCGTTGTCACAACACAAAGGTGTAGACTCTTGTTGAGGTAGGCCCAAATCTTCAAGTATTCTTCTAATCCATAAAGCTTATTTAGACACATTAGTACATCCTTTGTATTAAGCTTCAATAGAACATAGAGAAATAAAATGTTCCTTTTTACTTTTCCAAGAAATGGCACCTGAACCAACAAAGAAATAATATCCACAAGTAGATTGCCCATCATTGGGATCTCCTCCTAGATCTGAATCAGTAAATCCTTTCAAGGTAAAATCAACATTTGTATCATAAATAAACCAACATCGATAGTGCCTTTAATATATCTTAAAATTATTTTTGCAACTTTAAAATGAGTTTGTTTAGGTTTAGACATAAATTTAGAAAATAAACCTACACTATAAGCAATTCCAGGTCTATTAAGAGTTAGATAATTTAAACTTCCAACTAGTTGTCTATACAAAGTAGCATCAACTAAAGGAGTTTTCATATCAAGCATTAACTTAGTTCCTAATTCACATGGAATGGAAACATGAACATCATCATTCATCTTAACTTTTTCTAAAAGATCATGAGAATATTTACTTTGAGATAGAAAAATACCCATAGGGATTTTCCAAATCAGCATTCCTAAGAAATAATGTAAAATCCCTAAATCAGTCATTTGAAATTTTTGATTAAGTTGAAACTTAATATCAGAAATTAAAGAAGTTGAACTTGAAGTAAGAATCAAATAATCTACATATAAAATGATAATAACAATATCATACTCACTATGTTTAATGTATAGATTAGGATCATTTTTACTTCTAACAAAACCTTGAGAAATAAATAAAGCATTAATCTTGGAATACCATTCTCTAGGAGATTGTTTTAAATCATTGATAGATTTTCTTTAATTTGTAAACTAAATGTTCATTACCTTCATTAATAAAACTAGGAGGCTGAGCCATATAAATTTCCTCATGTAATTCATCATTTAGAAAAGCACTTTTAACATCCATTTGGTGAATAGGCCAATTCATTTTAGAAGCTAAAGCAATAACAAGTTTAATAGTAGGCATTTTAGCAACAAGAGAAAATGTTTCATTATAATCTAAAACTTTTATTTGAGAAAAACCTCTTGCAACTATTCTAGCTTTAAAATTACTAATTTCATTATTTGCATTTAATTTTGTTTTGTATAACCATTTGCATGAAACCAAATTCTTACCATAAGGTAAACTAACTAAATCCCAAGTGTTATTAGAAATCAAAGTATCATATTCTTCATTCATAGCTTTTTACCAATGGGGTCGTATGTTAGCTTGTTAAAATGATTTAGGATCATTAGTATGCATAATAGAAGACATCAAAGCATAATTTCAATAATTAACTCTCCTAGGTTTAATTCCACCTATTCTAGTTATGTAATCATCACTTTCATAAAGTAAATTGTTTAACCAAATAGGATTTCTCTTAGAAGTAATAGACTCATTACTAGAAGAGGTATCACGAGGAGTAGAGTTAGTATTATAATCATCACTATCACTAGAAGAAATAGAAATAGATGCATTAGGAGTAGGGTTTAGAGAAGGAGGTTGATCCTCCACAATCAAACCTTTACTTCCACTAAATTCAGCATCTTGCACATTAGAGCAATCATGAACTCCATTTTCTGCAATACAAACATCTCTTGCAACTTGAACTTTGTTAGTAGAAGGATTGTAAACTATGTATCCTTTAGTTTATTCATCATAACCAACAAATATATAAGGAGAGGATTTAGAATCTAATTTATGCCTCTTTTGTTTAGGTGTATGAACATAAGAAATTGAACCAAAAATTCTTAAATTTTGCAAATTGGGGTTCCTATCACACCAAGCTTCTTCAGGAGTTTTATCTTTTAAAGCTTTAGTAGGTGTCCAATTAATGAGATATGTGTATAGGCCTATGTTTTCACACTTAAACAAGAGGGTTAGTAGCACCCGATTTGCAATAAATAAATCAACAAACTACTAAGGACGAGCCTATTAACAACAAAATAATAAACATTAGAAAAGAAAACCAATAAATGCAAACCCCAATGCTTGAAGTTTCTATTGCTTCTCTTTACTCCTTCTGAAATGTTGTATGGATGGTGCTCAGTATTGGTGTTGACAACATATATGACTTGGGAGTTTTGAGAAAATGAGATCAAAATGATAATGATTTGTTAATTCTTCATACGAACATCCTGCAAAATAATTGTGCCTCAAATTGGAGATATTGGATCTTTTCAAATGGTTGAAAAGGATTGATTTTATATAATATGGAAATGATTTGAACATATGAGATTAATCCCAGAAACATGAAAATGGATGGTTGAGATCAAAAGGAACTGAATAAGCAATCATTAAACTCCTCTTAACTGGAGAAAAGAGGAAATGACCCAGTCAACTGTAGAGTTGATTATGAGTTCCCTTTTTGAACAGAAGAGAAGATGGAGCAATTTATAGAATCACAAAGATTGGTCATGAGTTCCCTTTTTGAATTGAAGAGAAGATGGAGCAATTTATGCAATCACAGAGATTGATCATTAGTTCCCTTTTGGAACTAGAGAGAAGATTTATTTGATTATAGAAATTAAAATACTCATAAATGAGATATTTGAATTCTATTTTGATTTAAAATAGAATTAAGAGTGAAATTAAATTAATTAAAAGAAATTAATTTAGTTAGAAGAATAATTAATAAGTTTAAATATTTGAATTTAAACTTTAGGAAATTTAATTTAATTTAATTAACTAATAAAGATTAATTAATTAAGGTTTAATAATTAAATAAATTTAATTATTTAATTAATTTTGGAGAAATGATTAAATGATTAGAGGGTCAGATTTAGAAGAAATAGATGATTAACTAATGATTAAAAAAAAAATAATCAATAATTTTAAATAAATAAATTTGAACTTTAGGAATTTGAACTTAATTAACTAATAAAGATTAATTAATTAAGGTTTATTAATTAAATAATATTATTTATTGTATCATCTTAAAATGGAAGCACTTCCATGTTAAGAATGTTTAACCCTCCTTAGGGGATGTTTCTGACCACCATCATACTGTCCCCTCATTTCTGCATCCTCTCTTACTTCTGTGTCTATTTAGGACCCTGATTGGGCCTCTCCGGACACCTTTCATCCCATCTGGCATGTTTTCCAGGGGTCCTGACCCCCTGGGTCAAGGTAGACCTTGACCTTGACCTAGGTCAAGGATGACCTCAACCTTGACCTAGGTCAAGGACAACCTCAACCTTGACCTAGGTCCCCCTTCCAAATCTGGAAGTCTGTCGGCTGTCGGAGGTCATCAAAAATTTGTTTTCCCGCTTCTGGGTCGGCTATTTTGGGTTCCGAAGCGGAAAATCCTAAATTATATTTAATATAGGTCCTCTTCTAGGGGCATGGGTCCAATTGGAATTTAATTCCCCTATGTCAGCCTCTCTAGATGATTGTGCCCTAGTTTCATATAAAAGGAAGTTTTCTCCTCTCATTTCCTCTAACCATTAAGCACAAAATCATGTGAAGCAATAAACACATTAACCGTCAAGCACTAATTCTCTCCAAGTGAAATCAAGCAAGGTGTCATCAATCAAAAGATTCTAGCATCCATTGTTCTACATGTTTTCAAGCTTTCAAAGAGTTCAAGTCTTCCTCTCAAGCATTCAAGTTCTCCATTGAAGATCAAGGATTCAAGCTTTCAAGCCTTTGAAGGGATTAGGTTCAAGCTTTCAAGATTCATCACTCAAACCCTAGATATAGACATCATGGTGGTGTGATCTTCCTTCAAGATCCTTTGTGCATCCTCAAGACTCATTCATTCTCCCTTCAAGGTGGATTCCAAGCATACAATCATGGAGGTTTATGGTTTCTAATTGAGTCCAAGCTTTCATATTTACATACTTGATTACATTTAAAATACAATTGCATATCGATTTGGATATCATAGCTTCATTATTAGATTTACTTCTACTACTTGCAAGCATTATTTATTTCAATTATTGATTTCAAGGTTAATACCTAAATTTGGGTTTGACTGAGGCAAACCCCTCCCCCAACAAAAAAACCATTTTTCTTGCAGGTACAGGTTTGGAACAGCATATCAGGATGGAGATTTGGATACCCTTTTTGGCAAAATTCCAGGATCTAAAAGCAAAATTTCAGTCTGAGACTTTTTAGATTGATTGTGAACTAGGGTGCAATCGGAAATTCTGGCAGATGGTGACATTGACTTGAGGGTATATATCAGAACTATCTCAGAACAAAAAAGGATTTTTGGGTTTTTTTCCTCTCTCCGTTTCTATTCCAAATCCGGTCTTAGATTTTCTAGAAACTGAACACAGGCTCCAGAAAATAGCATTCTTCAGATCTGCAACATTCAAGGTTACTACATTTCTGCTATTCAATTCAATTAAAGTTCTTAATCTTTCTAAAACTCTCACATACTCTCTTCTATAAAATGGGAATTAGGGTTTTTCTCTTTAATCCATATCCTTAATAGGTTGATTCATTTATGTATTGATCCTTTCCTTAGGGTTAATCAATTTGGATCTTCCCTTTGAGTA
>MU224934.1:1685184-1698057 GCA_018584345.1 Thuja plicata | reverse complement strand
CTTAATAGTGTGTTTGTAACCTTTAACAGGGTTGGCTCCTAACAGGGCTCACTTCAGAAGAGTGAAAATTTGGGGTACCGGTCCCAGTGGTTTTTTCCCTTAACAGGGTTTCCACATTAAAATCCTTTTGTTATGTGTGTATGGTTAATTAATTTAGTGTTTTACATTCTACATATGCATTTATGGATTGACTGGTATACTCTGCATATTTACTGAGTATCAGTAAATACAATTTAATGCTTATCGGTTATCAAGGAGAAACAGGACAGACAAGGTAAACCGACAGACAATTATTTGTTTCAAATATTTCAAAGGCATGCATCTTGTTGGGACTTAATAATTTGAGAAGTATTGATTGGTGAATTAAATTTTAAATTGGATAAAAATTTGAGGCCACTAATTCACCCCCCCTCTCAGTTATTACTAACACTTATTTCCTTGACTTAGTGATGTTCTACCTCTTTGCGATCCACCAGAGTCTTTCTTCTAACTTTACCGCAAGCATGTTCGATTTCCATACTTCCGCTAAAGTGGGGGCTTAATGTATCATCTTAAAATGGAAGCACTTCCATGTTAAGAACATTTATCCCTCCTTAGGGGATGTTTTTGACCACCATCATATTGTCCCCTTATTTTTGCATCCTCTCTTACTTCTGTGTCTTTTTAGGACCCTCATTAGGCCTCTCCGGACACCTCCCATCCCATCTGGCATGTTTTCTAGGGGTCCTGACCCCCTGGGTCAAGGTCGACCTTGACCTTGACCTGGGTCCCCCTTCCAAATTTGGAAGTCTGTCGATTGTCGGAGGTCATCAAAAATTCATTTTACTGCTTCAGGATCGGCTGTTTTGGGTTCCGAAGTGGAAAATCTTAAATTATATTTAATATAGGTCCTCTTCTAGGGGCATGGGTCCAATTGGAATTTAATTCCCCTATGTAGGCCTCTCTAGATGATTGTACCCTAGTTTCATATAAAAGTAAGTTTTCTCCTCTCATTTTCTCTAACTATTAAGTAAGTTTTCTCCTCTCATTTTCTCTAACCGTTAAGCACAAAATCATGTGAAGCAATAACCACATCAGCCATCAAGCACTAATTCTCTCCAAGTGAAATCAAACAAGGGGTCATTAAGCAAAAGGTTCTAGCATCCATTGTTCTACATGTTTTCAAGCTTTCAAAGTGTTCAAATCTTCCTCTCAAGTATTCAAGTTCTTCATTGAAGATCAAGGATTCAAGCTTTCAAGCCTTTGAAGGGATTAGGTTCAAGATTTTAAGATTCATAACTGAAACCCTAGATCTAGCCATCATAGTGGTGTGATCTTCCTTCAAGATTCTTTGTGTATCCTTAGGAATCATTCATTCTCCCTTCAAGGTGGATTCCAAGCATACAATCATGGAGGTTTATGGTTTCTAACTGATTCCAAGCTTTCATATTTACATACTTGCTTACATTCAAAATACAATTGCATATCTATTTGGCTATCATAGCTTCATTATTAGATTTACTTCTACTACTTGCAAGCATTCTTTATTTCAATTATTGATTTCAAGGTTAATTCCTAAATTGGGGTTTGACTGAGGCAAACCCCTCCCCCCAACAAACAAACCATTTTTCTTGTAGGTACAGGTTTGGAACAGCAGATAAGGACAGAGATTCAAATACCCTTTTCAGCAAACTTCCAGGATTCGAAAGCAGAATTTCAGTCTGAGACTTTTTAGGTTGATTATGACCTAGGGAAAAATAAGAAATTATGGCAGATGGTGACATTGACTTGAGGGTACAAATCAGAACTATCTAAGAATAGAAAAAGATTTATGGGTTTTGTTCCTCTCTACATTTATATTCCAGATCCGATTTCAGATTTTTCAGAAACTGAACACAGGCTCTAGAAAACAGCATTCTTCAGATCTACAACATTCAAGGTTAGTACATTTCTCCTATTCAATTCAATTAAAGTTCTTAATCTTTATAAAAACTCTCACATACTCTCTTCTATAAAATGGGAATTAGGGTTTTTCTCTTTAATCCATATCCTTAATAGGTTGATTCATTAATGTATTGATCATTTCCTTAGGGCTAATCAATTTGGATCTTCCCTTTGAGTAATTTGGGATTAAAATAACAATCATACCCTCCTCACACATATATTCACATCTATAATCATCCATAAATCAAACACAAACAAAAATTCTTAAATGTAAGATCTCTTAGGTAACATTTTGGTCCCCATCATTTTTAGATGTTACATTTTTGTGAACCCGCGATAGACAACTCTTTCTTTTTGGTGTTAGATGCTTTGCCTCTTTTTATTAGAGACTAGATCTTGCATATTAAATTAGTTTTATGCTCTTGCATTTTAAAAATACAAAAAAAACTACATAAACATCAACATATAAAAACACTTCTTGCATTTCATTCATTATGAAGATCATTAAGATGCTTTGGGGGATGGTTATTTTTATCATTATGCTTCTTTTAGCATCTCTCTATAGTAGTTATGATGTACATGAGAGTATCATTCATTTCATTATGTTTGTTAATCTTCATGTTTCACTTGCTTATGCCATTTTGAGATTAACTAATACTAGTCTTCCTACTTTCAAAACTTTCATCAAGGATTTATGTAGTGGACTTATTACTCTTTTGGATTATGTGAAGAATTGGGTGGATGAAACCCCATCTCCTAATCTTCCTACTCCTATCATGCCAAATCTAGATCCTAATCTTCCTAATCCTTATCCCATCAATCCTAATCCAATTCCAAGTATTCCTATTTCTCCTCCTTCAATCCCTAGTTCTTCCCACACTTATGATAGGGCCCAAGCTAGGGTTCATGATAATGATGTTCGAGAATTCTTTCATTTACCTTCCCCTTCTTATCCAATCCATGATGATGTTAAAGGGAAAAATAAGGAAACCCCTTCTAATCCTATCATTCCACCATACACAACATTTTCTCATGAACACCATAATCAATCTCCTCCTATAGAAGCTTTGCAAGATAGGTACACTACCGGATATACCATGGTGGATAAACAAGGCTATAAAGGTTTCGGGCTTGGTATCAATGAACAAGGCATTAAAAACCTGATTCATTCATCTCCTAAACAAGATATGCATGGTATAGGTTTCCCACCTCCTCCAATTAAGGTAGTGGATCTTAACCATCATCCCCCTCTTCATGTTCTTCTTTCAACACCTTCTTTAGACCACCCTGATACTCGTCAAGATGTGGCTAAAAAAGTGTATGTCCAATTATTGAATTCTAAGAAAGAAATCTTTAAACCTATTCTAAAAAATGCTCTCTCTAACTACAGATGTCCCTTTCATTATAGTAATAAACATTTACTTGCTGATTGTGTGTATTTCAAGTTATATGTTTGAGAAAGGGCTACATTGGGAATTATATCGCATTCCCGTGCAATATTACAATTTCTTCATAATTTTGATATGGGGCATTCCCTCATTCTTCTATAAGTTAGATCATAGTTTTCCTCGTGTCTCTTCACTGGGGGGCAAGAGGTGTTTCATTCCAGTCTTCTAGGATCCATTTTTCTCTTAGCATATATTTTGTTTTGAGTTATATTTTGCTCTTCCTTCAAGATCCTTTGTTCATCCTCAAGACTCATTAATTCTCCCTTCAAGGTGGATTCCAAGCATACAATCATGGAGGTTTATGGTTTCTAATTGAATCCAAGCTTTCATATTTACATACTTGCTTACATTCAAAATACAATTGCATATCTATTTGGATATCATAGATTCATTATTAGATTTACTTCTACTAATTGCAAGTATTCTTTATTTCAGTTATTGATTTCAAGGTTAATTCCTAAATCAGGGTTTGACTGAGGCAAACCCCTCCCCCTAATAAACAAACCATTTTTCTTGTAGGTACAGGTTTGGAAAAGTAGATTAGGATGGAGATTCGGGTACCCTTTTTGACAAAATTCAAGGATCCAAAAGTAGAATTTCAGTGTGAGACTTTTTAGGTCGATTGTGACCTAGGACACAATCAACAATTCTGGCAGATGGTGACATTGACTTGAGGGTACAAATTGGGATTGTTTGAGAATAGAAAAATATTTCTGGCTTTTGTTCCTCTCTGTGTTTCTATTCTAGATCCGGTCTTAGATTTTCTAGAAACTGAACACAGGCTCCAGAATATAGCATTCTTTAGATCTGCAACATTCAAGGTTAGTACATTTCTCCTATTCAATTCAATTAAAGTTCTTAATCTTTCTAAAACTATCACATACTCTCTTATATAAAATGGGAATTAGGGTTTTTGTCTTTAATCCATATCCTTAATAGGTTGATTTATTTATGTATTGATCCTTTCCTTAGGGTTAATCAATTTGGATCTTCCCTTTGGGTAATTTGGGACTAAAAGAACAATTCTACCCTCACACATATGTTCACATATATAATCATCCATAAATCAAACACAAACAAAAATTCTTAAATGTAAGATCTCTTAGGTCACATTTTGGTCTCCATAATCTTTAGATCTTACATTTATATAATTAATTTAGGAGAAATAATTAAATGATTAGAGGATCAAATTTATAATAAATAGATGATTAACTAATGATTAAAAAAACCATTAATTAATAGAGAAACAATAGTAATTAAATGCGAGGTCGCAAGTCTGTCCATTTTAGGGTGTCTACATTTTCCCCTCTTGGATACAATGTGATTCATCACGTTGTGTAAAAGAACTTTCAGATTTGATCCTACCCAACTTGCCTAGTCATATCAGGTGGACTATATGCCCCCTCAACAAATTAAGCAAAAAAATGCGTTAGAAGAGCATTAATTTGTTGAAAATGTTGAATCGCTATATGATGATGATGAATGCATAGCTATGTTAGTTATGATGTTATTGATGATGAATGCATTGATTATATGATCTCTTATGCACATGTTTTTTTTATTTTTTTCCTATGCAATAAATGAATGCAACCCTAAAATTAGCAATGCAAATGAGTTTATGCATGTGTTATTTTGAAGAAGATTAGTTTGTGAAAGATAAAGAATGACTGATGAAACCAAGTCGTTGTTGTACTTACCAATATGTATTCATCATTGCACCTTATTATGAAAATAAAGAGATACAAATGCACCCAGATATAGACCATTTGGATACCGCTATAATCTTTGATAAAAAAAAAGTAGATAATACATAAGGAATGTTCAATATTTTTGTAGGGATTAGCTCAGATCATGGAACTGCATGGCTGCCAGATTCGTGATAGCTCCTATCTCATTTATCCTAAATCATCCTTGCCCCCAAAATCTAATTAAAACACTCCACTAACAACAAACAAAGGAAATAAGATCATAATCCATCATAGCCACTCTCACCACTCAATGGTATCCTTGAGGAGCATAAGAACATAATCACGAAAGATAAAATTGACAACAGATTGTCATGACTGACCTATTCAACAACCTTATTGTTTCTTGATTTGTCTGGTTTTGATGTTTTATTGTGGATGTGTCTAGCTTCAAGAATGGATGACTCATATAAGACCGATTTGTCTCATTTTGAGCATATCCATCACTATCTAAGACAATTGATAGCTTGATTAATGATAGATTGAATCATTCGATTGATGACATATTAGATTGCTGATAAAGATGAGTCATATTAGTCCATTGTCGATTTGTGAAGCTCATAGTGTTGACTTTTGATTGATTGTTTGATCGTGATTTTCTTGTTTATGAAAGAGATGATTTATTATAGATATTTTTGCAATATTCAATTTTTTTTATGATTGGTTTCTTTAGGACATTTTTTGATGTTTTTAGATTTTTTAGGATATTTTGCTCTTTTTAGGGATTTTGTTTGGACTTTTTAGACTTTTTAAAGATTTTTTCAGGACATTTTAGACTGCCCGCTAGTATGGTAAGTCAGTATAATCCATGGATAATAATTATGTCTTAAAGGGGATTGTGCTTCCATAATAGCTCAAGGTATTCAATCTTGCATACAAGAGTACAAGCTTAATCTTTTGGACTTCATTGATGGCGAAGTGGGACCTCAACACTTGGCGCATGTTTGCCAGGTTTTAACCAAGGTACTTGTCCAATAGTGCCTATTTTTTAAATTTTCACTGAGAGAGCAATTTTGTTTCCCTTTAGTTTTTTATCTTTTTGTATTTTTTTTGTTGCCAAGGCGCCTGTTTGCCAGGTTTTCACCAAGGTAACTTTTTTTTATTTTTGCTCTTTTTTTTCAGGATCATATATGACATGTATACTTGGCCTTGAGATCTCAGGCATAGAACCTTTTTAGGTGCGTGTTGTTGATATAACCAGGGAGATGACCTCCTTCCTGAGTTGCCAGTTGATATGCCTCATTGTCACATGATTTGATAATGGTGTATGGTCCTAGCCAATTAAGCTCAAAATTTGCCTGGTTTAACTCTTTCTGCTTGATTCTTTTGATTTTCCATGAGGACGAGATCTCCTACCTCAAATTTACATGGCCTAGCTTTCTTGTGATAATTTCTTCTAAGGCAATTCTGATAGCCTTGTAAGTGATTCATTGCATTTTGGCATTTCTCATCTAGCAGTTCTAGTTCACTGAGTCTAGCAACTATGGAGTCTTCATCTGATATGATATTCTTGAATGATATTCTGAGGGATGGGGTTTCAATTTTGAGGGGTAGAACTGCTTCTGATCCATATACCAAGGAGAAGGGAGGTTCTAGTGTAGGTGTTCCCACACTTTTTATGTATGCCCATAATGTAGGGTTGAGCTACAAATGCCAATCTCGACTTGATTCATTGGTAGTTTTCTTCAAGATTTTCAGGATGGTTTTGTTAGTTTCCTAAGCTTGTCCATTTCCTTTGGGGTAGTAAAATGAAGAGAAACCTCATTTTATTTGGTACTTCTCAAAGATATCTTAAACATATTTTTTTTTAAAAGGTGAACCATGATCAATAAGTATGGTTTGAGGGATCCCATATAGACGAATGATGTGATCTAGAATAAATATGGAGGTATGTGTACCTGTGATATATGTGAGAGGAATTGCTTCCACACATTTGGTAAAGTATTATGTTGATGTAATTATGTATTTATGATTGTTAGAGGAAGTGGGTGTAATCTTTCCCACTAAGTCAAATCCCCATTTTGAAAAAGGCCATGGTGAAGTGATGGGATGGAGGTCTTGAGCTGGTGCATGAATAAGATCTTCCTGTATCTGACACTTTTGATATCTTTGTGCATACATATGAGCATCTATCTCTGCAGTCTTCCAATGGTATCCCATCCTGATGATTTTCTTTGCTAAACTGTCACCACATGTATGGGCCCCACAAAATATTTTATGTACCTCATATAAGGATCTCTGGAATTCTATGGAAGTGAGACATCTTAAGAGTGTTCCATCTACACTTTTTCTATGCAAAGTATTAGCAAGAAGGTTGTACACAAAGGTTTGTCAAATAAGGAACTTCATTTGGTTTCTAGATAGGTCAGGAGGTATTGTATTGTATTGTAGGTAAGTATACACATCATTGTACCAGGGAGACTCAGGACCAACAAGGACACATAATAATTATGTTATTGGAGGCTTATCGATTGGTATCATCAATTTTTCTACCTGAAATTGGAATATAGTTTAATTACCTTGCATATCGATCAAAGATGATATAGTAGTCATCACATCTGTTGCTTTGTTTTGAACCCTTGGAACTTGTTCAAATATAATTTAATGAAAAGAAGCATGCAGTTTATCCATCAGTTGTCTGTATGGGACAAGTTTTTCATCTTTGGTCATGTAATCATTATTGAAATGACTGACAACCAACTGGGAATCACCATAAACTCTCAAGTTCTTTATTCTCCTTTGTATAGTTATTTTTAATCTGATGACTAGAGCTTCATACTCAACTATTTTATTTGTGCATGGAAAATTGAGTAGAAAATATTTAGGAATTGCATCATTTTGTGGAGTGATGAGTACTATTCCTTCTCCTACACCATGGTTCATATATGATCCATCAAAGAATAACTGCCAGACTTCTATTGTCAGTTGTATTGTAAGGATTGATTCATCTAGAAACTTAGACACTATAGGTTGATGATCTGGAATTGGTGCTTCTTCCAGTTGATGAGTAATAACCTACCCTTTGATAGCCTTGTGATCCATGTATTCAATATCAAACTCACTTAAGATCATGACCTATTTAGCAAGTCATCTAGTTAATGTTGCTTTACTCAAAAAGTATTTTAATGGATCTATGTGTGCAATGAACTTTTTTTAATGACTTAGCATATAATGTCTTAACTTTTTCAAAGAAAAGACAACTACAAGACGTGACTTTTCTATTGCTGAATAATTGATTTCATAGCCCACCAATGTTCTACTAATGTAGTAGATGGCCCTTTCCTTGCCCAGTTCATCATGTTGTTCTAAAAGAACACCTAGTTTTGATTTTGTTGTTGATATCTATAATAGAAATGGTTTGCCTAAAATTGGTGGCACAAATAGAGTGGATTTTAGTAGATAATCTTTGAAAGTTTGAAAATCTTGTTATCATTGTTATGTCCATACAAAGATTATGTCTTTATGTAGTAAATATTGGAACAAATGACACTTATTTTCCAGTTGGGTGATGAATCTCCTGATAGTTGTAATCTTCTTTGTAGACCCCGTAGATGTCTCAGATTTGTAGGTGGTGGCATGTCAAGGATGGCCTTAACCTTTTCTTGATCTATTTCAATTCATGTGTGATACAATGAACCAAGGAGTTTTCTTGCGATAACTCCGAATGCACATTTCTTTGGGTTGAGTCGTACCTTGTATTCTTACATTCTATTGAATATCTAAACCAAAATTTGTAGATGAGTTTCCTTGAGTGTTGACTTAGCCAATATGTCATCGATATAATCCTCCATTGTTTTATGAATTGTATCATGAAATATTATTTTCATGGCGTGTTGATAGGTGGCACCTGCATTCTTGAGGCCAAATGACATCACATTCCAGTAATAAGTACCCCATGCACAAGTAAATGTTGTCTTATGTTGATCTTCTAGTGCAATTTGTATTTGGTTATAACCTGAGAATCCATCCATAAGTGACAACATTTGATGTTGTTTTGTCAAATCTATGATGACATCGATGTTTGGTAATGGGAAATTATCTTTTGGACATACTTTGTTTAGGTCCCTAAAGTCTGTGCATATTCAAATTTGACCACAATGTTTTATAACTGGCACCAGATTTGATATCCAGGCCGCATATGGGATGGGCCTTATGAAACCTTCATCTGGAAGTTTCTTCAGTTCAACTTTGACAAGTAGACCAATGTGAGGATGCTTCTTTCTTAACCTCTATTTTAATGGCTTTGTGTTTGGAAAAAGTGGTAGGTGATGTAGTACGAGCTCTGGATCCAAACCTGGCATGTCATCATAAGACCAAGTGAAGTTGATTTGTCATTCTTTGAAAATTCTAATAAATTGCTCTCTTTCCTCACGTGAAATGGATTTATCCAGATAGATGTTCTTAGGGTTATTTTCATCTCATAGGTTCACTACCTATGTTTCCTCTACTAGCAATGCTGATTGTTCTTCTTTTAAGGGGAGGAGATCCAACTTTCCATCCTTTATCTTTACTTTTTCATGGTTAGAAAGTGCCTTTCAGTTTTCACTTAATGACTTATCTTTTTTATTTTTATTTTTACTTTTATGACTGGAAAGAGGAGCCTCCTCCCCAAAGTATGATGATATATCTAAGTCAAAGAAGAATCCTACCTTGTGATCTCCTGATGTTATTCCTTCACGAAGCCTCATGAAGTCTGCAATGGCTTCATCATTTTCAAAAATATACATGTCAAGACATCCTTGTTGGTCTCAATATATTAACTCAAGATAGATGAAACAAAGGTCAGTGTGGGAGGAAGACTCAGTATGGGCGAATGGAACTGCAATGATAGTTCTAAAAAATCTAGAATGGGAAGTAGATGCACCATCTAAGGAATGGACATAGACATGCTTATCAGTATAGGGTTGATCTTCTAGGTTTAGTTGGTCAAACATGTCATTGAGGTTTATGGTACTAGTGGATCGAGGGGAATGTCCATGAATATTCAATTCAGATTCATAGAGGGATAACCACTCATACTTATGAGAATCAATCACACTAGAATGCTCATCAAGTATTTTACTTTCCACGTCGTCCAATATTTCCTAATTAAGGATTATTTGGGAATTTGTGGTTTCCACTTCTAGTGGAAATAGTTGCTAGAGTATATTATTGATTGGGTTATGTCCTTGATTTTGCCCCCAGTTTGATTCAACAAATTCTTGTTGGTCTACTGAAATATCTCAGACAATTGTACTGGTTCTGGCCTGACCATATCCTAGTCCTCTTTTTTTTTCCTTTGAGTTGGTGGTAACGATAATTTGATCAATCCATGTTGTTTTGCCCCTAGACCAATTTTACCATCATATCTATATTGTTACATCATAGTATATATATGTCCATATTGTGTCAAGGGTCTTTGTATTGTTGGTGTCTCTTGAGAATCTTGATATAACCAAGTATTAATGTCTGGATCAAAGGGGTTTTCTTCTCTTAGGTCTCCCCATTTAACAAATGTAGTCGGCGGACATCTGAATATTACTAGTTTTGGATCTCCAATTGTTTCCACTAGCCTAGGCCTTCCATATGATCTAGGAGATAGTGACATGTTGGTGATGGTGAACGCTTCCTCATATAAATATTCACCACACCCTTTGTCTTGGATTGATATTTTGACTTCCTTTCTTGGTATATCCCTTAGAATGGAAGCAGAAGAAAAGGAAGATTGGCTTCCTGATTCAATGGTACCTAATTGTCTGCACTGCCTCTTACAGTGTTGCAATATTGAAAGGGGTTGGGATCTCCCTCTATGATGATCTCTTTTCCTTGGTAGGGAAATTTGATACATTGATGGTATGTCAAAGGGACAACATGCATGTCATGTATCCATGGTCTTCTGAGAAACATTTATAACCTAGCTCAAGGTCTAGGATTTGGAATAGAGTGCTCTTGATTATTAGCCATATCTTGACTCATTAAATAAGGATACCTTTAGCTGACATTTCTTCCTTGTCATATGCTTTGATAATGATTCTTCTATTGACATTAATACTAGGAGTAACCTAAGGTTTTAATTACATTGAGAGTACAGATGTTTAATCCAGCCCCGCAATCAATGCGAACTCGTCAGATCATATGCTTATGCACTTGGAAAAGAAAATGCAGGGGACCATTGTGTAGAGGTTTGTGTGGTGGTACATATTGGTATGTAAACATGGCATATTTGTTAGCAATAATATAATTGACCATGGTTTGAAAATTTTATGGAGATATCTCTCATGGGACAACTGAGTTTTGAAGAGCCTGGTCCAAAGCTTGCTTAGGCTCTAGGATATGCACAATAGCTCAAAAAGGGAGATTTGGGTGGGTGTGCACTTGAGTTGATCCACCAAGATGGGTTGTGGATTAGAATTTTGTGTGGGATTTGTTGGTATAGCATAAGTAGAAGGCATTCCTTGTAGAACAAATTTGGAAATACGAGTTGTAACATTGCATTTGGTATTATAATCTCTGATAGCGATGGTAGCAACTTGGCTTTCTATAGGATTTATGCAATTTATCATACTATCAGAGGTAGAATAGGTATAATTGACTTGCTTGGACTGACTACCAAATGCGGAGGCTTTCCCTTTATTATGGTTATGAAAAGGATCATTGAATATGGTATGATCCATGACACCCTTGGATTGAGGACTATTAACATGAATTATCCCTTGTTTAATTAAGTCTTGTATAGTATTTTTTAATCGATAACAATTTGATGTCTTATGGCCCTTGGCCTGATGATATTCACAAAAATCATTATCATTCGACCACTTAGGTTTTACAATGCCATGTTTGAATTCCCTTATTTTTGGTGAAGTGATCGTATTGACTTGGATAAAAAAAATTTAGTGTTGATTCAACTGATTCTCCTAGTGGGGCGTATTCATGCTTCGGAAAAGGAAATCGTTGTTGGCATTGCATGTTGGGTTGAGAAAATGCGACAATGTGACATGCGACAGGACAGCTGGTGGGCCAAAGAGACACTAGGGTGATGCAGATGTAGAGGTGGACCTGCGGTCCAATCAGAGGATGCCACGTGGCACAATCTAGTGCATCCTATGCAGAATAAAGGTGAGAAATAAGGTTAAAATGTGCAGGATGCAGATTTAAACAGAGATAAGGATAAATAAAATAGAGATATGGATAAATAAAGTTAAAGTCAGCAAAAAATAAAAGATTAATGCACAGAAATAAATCAAAATGCAGAATATAAAGTGTTGTGCGCAGAATTAAAAATAAGAATAGTTAAAACTATTGAAAAGATGTGCAAAGGAGGGAAAAGTTTGTCTGGTGATTTAGGGGGCAAATCTTATAAAAAACAACAAGTGTAATATACCGTTGGAAAGGTCTCAGGATGAGGATTGCAATTTTGCAATGAACTTGAGTGTAGAATCAAAGTGGTTTGAACAGAATGAAGAAAGAATGACTCAACTCAGATTTGGTTAAAGCAAAGAAGACAGGTGGTGTTTCAGAAAAATATCTAGAAACCTTTCCCTTTGGGCTATATATTCAAATTTTTCTATTGGTACGGGGTTCCTGTTAGCTCTTTTTCTTGCAAAACTTACCTAATGATGATAGTATACATTATATACTTAGATGCAAGCTCTTTTAGGCAAGAGAAAGGCTAATTTCTAAGGATTGGATAATATCCTTCTTCATTTTTGAGCTCCACAGACTCAAGCAGGTTTTACCTTTTAAAGATTACTGATATCTCAGCCTATGTATTTGGTGGA
>MU224934.1:1659405-1674254 GCA_018584345.1 Thuja plicata | reverse complement strand
GTTAGGTTGGGGTTTAGGGGAATATTAATAAATGAAATAAACTTATTTAATTCATTTAAAAACATAGGAATTAATTATTTAAACAATGAAATTGCTTTTTAATAATTAGAGAACTATAGCCATTTAATTAAATTAAATAGGTTAGGGGAATGGGTTAATTGCAAGTGGGTATTTGATTTAGGGATTTATTTAATTCCTTTATAATTAAATACTATAGCCATGTTTGATTTTGATTTGATTTGATTGGTCGAAATTGATTTGAATTGTATGGCTATAATAGTTAATATAAATCAGTGATAAAAATCACCTAGGATATTAAATTGATTTAAAGAATTATGTCAAGCAGTAACCGGGTTGTTTAGACATAAATTGAGGGTATGATCACACTTAGGGCAAATAGGGTCCATAGTTGCGACAGACCAAATTCAGGTGGTTACACACCATGTAGTGAATACCAAGGATATTTTTCAGATTATGTATCTTTTAGGCCAATGAATGATTTTTTTATGCCACAAGATGATAGGTTTAAGGACAATGAGAAGGGTGATAGTGGCATGAATTATGCAAAAAAAATATTTGAATGGTCGATTGTTTGGAAGGAAGTTTTACATAATGATCATACTGTTGAATGATGAGAATCAGACATTTGATAGGGGTAAGTGATGATTTCAATTTTGTGATTGTTGGCCATTTGTAAATATTGTACATGTAGTATAGCCACTTTTCTTTTAGTTGTGTGTTTGGTGTTTTCAATAAGGAATCCGGTTTTGGGAAGTCAAGAGAAGAAGTGATTTGATTTTTTGAGTGGTTTGCTTCACCAAGAGATTCTGAATTCTCTACATGCCCGCAAGGGGCACACATCCCTAGACAAAGCCACTATTGGTACTCTCAAATTTGGGACAAATTTAGAGTGACCATTTTAAAATTTTCTCTAAGGCAAGGTGAGTACCCCTAAACAACTCTTTGAAGAGGCCTAATTGGAGTGTAAGTGAAATGAAATCTGAAGATTTGTATGAGATAATGCATGGGGAGCATGTGAAAAACCTATCATGGGGTAGATATAATGTGTAACATCTTTTAGATATCAGATTTGATGAGTTTTGAAGAGGGTCATTTGGAGGTGTTCACTTAAATCTGCATTTTGCACATTGCCTGATTATATCAAATGACCTACTTTGCATGCTTGCATATTTGACCGAATAAAGTTTCATAATATAAGGATTGTGTCGAGGTGTTGTGGGCATGAGAGAGAGTCTCCATTTCCATTTGTAGATTCCTATGTGTTCATATGATAATTTTTCTGAAGTATTGTTGTTTGCAATTTATGTTGTTTCTCAGAGTGTGAAAGTGCAGAATTCTAAATGCCCTACTTGGAGGATCCACAAATGTGTACCTGGTTCAATATCATGGAGAATTGAATGCTCCCATATTTTTTAGTCATGGAAATGTGCTACCATGAATATTTTCATACTTGTGCCAATCCATCGGATTAGTTTGCTTATTCAATTCCAAATCATGTTTATGCAATCTTGCTGATTGAGAAATAAGAAAGTTGGCAAGAGGCTGACTTTAGGGATTCACATTGATTGACCAGTTGATGATCCAAACAAGCCAATTGAAAATTTGTTCTCCCCATGTGAAAATGAATCCAATTCCAGTCCCCCAGCACATAAGGAGTTCATCTTATGAGTTTGTGAAGTCAAATCCAAACAAGATTTATTCAGTTTTCAATCAATGCATCGGTAAAGTTTTCTATGAGGCTGACTTTGCAAGCTAATATTTTGGTGTCGGTTGAACATTATGAGAAGTAAGTTGACTTATTATGCTCTATGTATGTTAGTATACTACCATGATCAAGGATCGGGCCTAAAGACACAATCATATATCTTTTCAAAGGCAAATCCAAAAGCAATTTGTGCAGATTATCATGGTTTGACATAATTAGAATTGTATAACAATTACTTTCAAAGGATGATATCATTGTACCAAATGGTGGTTTTGGGATGCCGGTTTTGGATCTATAATATTTGTGTTTGATTTTACTCCCACATGAAGTGATAGAGTTTCAAGCCATGGTTTTATATTTTTACAAGGGTTAATCTAAATGCACTTTATGCAGTTTCTACATCTGCACTCTCAGAATGTTGCGGGATGCTCAAATTTTAACACTTCATATGGTGGGCGTGAATTCAAATTAGATGAATCCATTTTGCGTGCATATTCATTATTGATGAATGAATCACTATATCAAGCATCAAGGTCTCTTGATGCGATTCAGACAGTTTTTGAAGCTAGTTTCAGAGGCTAATTGTTGTTAGTATGATCAGTTTGCAGATTGGTATGATTGTCAATTCAACACTTTATGACCTAACTTCCCTAAAAGCTCCATTTGGACAATATGGAATGGATAAGACCAAAATATATGCAGACTGTGTCTAAATTTTTGAGTTGGATTCTTCAATGTTATGAGATTTCATGGATTGTTATGCCTCGGGCTTTAGAGGGCCACCAAGTTTCTATTCAAATGTTGTTTGTTTCAAAACCAATTTCCATGGTTGGTGGTAGTGTCATTTGCATAGGGGTTTTGGATCAGCATGTGGACATCCCTCAAAGAATAATGGTATGGGAGCTTTGGTCAGATATTAAAATGAAAATCCTATGATAGATATGTTTGAAAACTATGGAAGCATAAAGAATTAGAGAGGACAAGAAGGCTACTAGTGAATGGAGTTTTTTGTTAAACATCAAAGAAAATCAAATGGGCAGAGGTATAAAGTCAGAGAAGTTTGCACAATACATAGACAAATGCAAAGGTGGAAGGGATTGTGCAAAGGAGTAAGACTGGCTGCCTGCGCATGATGCCAAGACATTAGGAAATGAAGAAAGCATGCGCAATGCAAGGCATGGGAGCCCACACATGGTTTCAAAAGAATTTAAAACTTTAAAAGGATTCATCCAATGTTTATTGGTAGGTGTCAATCAGAGGCTACCTTTTGTAAGAAGTGTTTTAAATTTTCAAACAAATGCATCTTGGATGGCTGCGTAGGAATCCAAAAAGGCTACGTAGGGGCTTTTAAAACATCATAATGCATATGTTATTGATAGGTATGAAATCTTAGCAAAGGCCTGCATAAGGCAAAAGACTCTTTAAAATAATTTCAAATGCAAATTGCATTTAGTAAATGGAAGCCATAGACCAGGAACTTGTGCTGGTGGATAGAGTACATAAGGAAACAAAGCTATGAATGGGAGACAACGCAGGCAATGTTAAATGTGAAACAACAAACAAAGCATATAACTTCTTAAAGTCTACGAAAAGGGGGAGTTAAAAGAATGTTGATCAAGTTTACAAAGGGGCCACGCAAAGACCAGCCAATGGCATTGCAAAGACCCAGCGCTAAAAGAATGCATGTTAAAAAAGGAGAAGGTTGTGTTTTGTTTGAACATTGAAAAGCCTTCAAAACTTTCAAGTAAATGCCATCGACATGTGTAAAACCAGATCGATTCCTCAACAAAGAGCTTGTGTTAGAATGTGAGGGGTGATGCGCAGTGTATGGAGGAGTTTAAAACTCCATGTGCAACACAATTGGCAAGTGGTGAATGTAACGATGGGTTGCACAACAAAAAGTAGAAAGAAATTAAAAACATTTCAAAACAAATGCAATAAAATGGGAGCTGGCTATGCAGGATGTGGCATACAAAAAGGCTAGCGCAGATGCTGAAGAGGCTGCGCGAATATTAAGGAGGAGACCAGCATGGGTTTAAGGGCCTAAAACTTTGAAAATAATAGTCCCACATGCAAGGTGGGAGGAAGCTTTTAAATGTTTTTATATGCCACTACACAACATGTTACTCGAAGAAAAGAGCAAGAGATCTCTTGATGGGCGCGCTTAGACTGGCGGATTGCTAGGCTAGCCAGAGGGTATGAGGGAAAACAAATTTTGTGCGCCAGGTAGGGTGAAAGCTTTAAAAAATTAAAAAGATTTATCCCACATTCACTAGGAAATGGAAAACATGGAAGTTTAAAAGGAATAACACACAATATGAAGTTTAAAAGGAATAACACACAATATGAAGTTTGAAGATGAAGCCCAGAGGCTCTGCACATGCATGTAAGGTGTGCCTCAAAATGCGTACCAACAATAACGGAGGATGAAAACCAAATTTTGGCGAGGCCCACAAGGATGATGTGGTAAGTGACTTGTTGGCAGAGGCAACATATTGTGCATAGATACCGAGGTAGCAAAGATCTGACGAACGACGCGATGCCTCAGCTCAAAGATGCAAGAAAGTTAGTCATTGAGGGATTGTGCCAGCGCGACACGTGGCAGGGCTGATAGTAGTGTGGTTGAGGTGGCATTCAGGTGATGATGAGGTGTCATCCATGCAGTAAAGTATCCAAGGTGGCATGGATCCTAATGCAGATTAGATGGACGACTGTCGCAAAGCCTCAAGGGGAAAGTTGCAAGATAATTACCATAGAGGAAATACGACAGTGCAACACGTGGCGCTTGGACAGGTGTCAGGCTAGAGAGACACCAGGGTGATGCAGATGATGAGGTGGACCTACGGTCTAATCAGAGGATGCCACGTGACATAGTCTGGTGCATCCTATGCAGAATAAAGGTGAGAAATAAGGTTAAAATGTGCAGGATGCAGATTTAAACAAAGATAAGGATAAATAAAACAAAGATATGGATAAATAAAGTTAAAGTCTACATAAAATAAAATATGAATGCACATAAATAAATCAAAATGAAGAATGCAAAGTGTTGTGCGCAGAATCAAAAATAAGAATGGTAAAACTATTGAAAAGATGTGCAAAGGAGGGAAAAGTTTGTTTAGTGATTTAGGGGGAAAATCTTATCAACAACAACAAGTGTAATATACTGTTGGAAAGGTCTTGTGATGAGGATTGCATTTTTGCAATCAATTTGAGTGAAGAATCAAAGTGGTTTGAACAGAATGAAGAAAGAATGACTCAACTCAAAATTGGTTAAAGCAAAGAAGATAGGTGGTGTTTCAGAAAAATATCTGGAAACCTTTCTCTTTGGGCTATATATTCAGATTTTTCCATTGGTTCGGGGTTCCAACTCTTGGCTTCCATAGAGAGTTTCAAGTTGTGCTTAACTCCAGGAGCTTCTAGTTTTGCTTGGTTCCAGTAGGGATATAGTTCATTTAATGTAATAGGTGTGTTAATATGAGATGAATGTTTCAGATCTTTTGCATATTGTTGAACAGGTGTATTTTGAAGCAGATTGTATACAAGAATGTGATTCTTCATACTTAATATGAGAGTCCAAATTCAAATCTCTCCTTGGTGTCAGTCTTGTGAAGTCTGAATTTTCTAATTCTCTGCATAGGGTTTACCTATGTATGTGTTATCATTTTTCAGTTCTGATCTAGGCTCATATTAAATAATGTTGTAGGTGTGACATAGTTTCATTTGGTTGTCTACAAGAGGATCTAATAAGCAGTATTGGTCTAGAGTGATTATGTTCATGGCTTGGAATCTTTGACAGAAGTTAACTCGTGTATATTTTGTTTACTTTGAGATATGCCCATGGACAAGGCACTGGTCTGGGGTTAGTATTTTCATAGTGATGCATATCTATTGGGTTTTTGGCTATTTTCTACAAATTAAATATAAACTCTAAAATATTTGAACATTTTATGTGGTTTGTGGTGTTGTATCAATCTCATGCTCCACTTCAAGGTCGATGTTCAATGGGTGATTAGTCGGTTACCTAGTATCTCTCGATCATGTTGAGCCTTTGTGAGATCTCTACTGATTGATGCCAAATAGAATATTGAAGGTGTTAAAGGGTGTCCCCCCCTTGGTTTTGCAGGACCAAAAGTGTAGAAGGATGGATCTGTATCCTTGTTAATTGGTCCTTTTTATTCTATTTTGAACTACTTGGAGTTGGCTACTCTTAAAGATCCATTGCAAAGTGAAAAGGTTGTTGTTCAGTAATCATAGCGTAAAAAAAAACCAACAAGTCACATTAAGTATGTTTCATCATGTGCGACTTCAATTCAACTAGCAAAGAATTCCCTAATGTGTTCCACAGGATTGGTGTTGCCTCTATACTTGCCAAATTTAGGTATTGTAAAATATGTTGGAAATAGAGATGTGTAAAGAATGATCAAAAGGGTAGGGTACAATTCCTCAGCAATATAAGACTTAGTTTATCTATACGATCTTCTTGGGATTTGATATTGATTCCACAACGTATTATTTTGTTGATATTGGGGTATATAGCTAGTCCAAGGTTGTTGTGTCTGTTGTTGTTGAGCCCTATGTTGGAATAAAGATCGAGCTCTTGGAGGACGTTGACTGAACATTGGACCTATAGAGATTGATTTGATTTTTTGTGAAGAATTAGATCCAAGGCCAGTAGGGATAGATTGCAATGTTTGGGTAGTGACAAATGGGTTATGGCTTGTTTGAGGTGCTGATGAAATAACTTGAGCACTTGATATGAGAGGTAATGAGGCAGATGCCTGAGATGAACTAGAAACCATGGATGCACTCATTTGGGAACCCATAATATTTTGAGTGGAAGATGAAATAGCTTGAGTGGATGAGCTAGTTTGTGTAGACATAGTATTTGCTGATGTTGTAGATGTTGATAATGGCATAGACAAAGTTTGAGACACCACAAAATTAATTTGAGAGTTTTCAGTTGTATTTTGTCCTGCCAACGGGTTTTTAGGCCATATTGTGGATACATTATATTCAACAGGAAGTTTGACTCCTTTGTTTATTAACATTGCTAGGAATCTCTCAGTATTTCTTTCTACCACAACATCTACCACTTGTGAAGAATAAGCATCTTGTTCTATGTCTTCTAACTCTTCATCTATGATAGCTTGAAAAATAGTTGGCCTTTAGGAACCACGTGGAAGTGTAGGCATATTTTAGTGTATAGTGAGGGATCAGTGTGTTTGAATAGGTCAATCTCAATTTTATTTTGACCACATGTCAATTCTATGCACCAAATTGAGCATACATTTATCTTTTTAAGCACCAAAAGACAAATGAATTGATTTTAGATTTAGCAAAATTTAAGTTGCTTCCATGCCACAAGCTATCAAGAAATTGTTAGTACCGAAAAATCCTAGAAATAAAAAATGTGATTTAGAAATGCTTGAATTGTTAAGACCATCAATACTCACATTAACCTTATATTTGGCTGAAAAATGCTTAAGAGAATCAATATACCTGTTGAAGGGTTCGATTTGGCTTCAACTATGATTGCAAGAGCTATCTTTCATTGTGTGTAGTAATGAGCGACTCTTCTTTTGAATGCTTTTTGTGACCTAAATCCTTGAGTGCACCTGATTATCCTCTTTTCCATTGGTCATTTGTTCAGTCCTACACAAAAACCGAGAAACTAAGAAAATATCAGATTTGAGCACCTATCACAAAATTGTAAAAAATCATGAAATAGAGCAATTGCAAAATTATTTTGACGATTGCGAAATAAGTATGTCAGTTGAGAAATAATTTTAACAATTATGAAATATCTCCATCAGTTGTGAAATATAATCTATAGTGTCGGAATTCTTTTATCAGTTGTGAAATACTGCAGAAAACAAAGATTGAAAACCGAATAATCAATTACGAAATATAAAGAAATTATGAAATAACAGGAAATGATTGTGGTAATAAACACGACAATTGCAAAATTCTTTTATCAATTGTGAAATTCTTTTGTCAAATGCAAAATTACATAAAACCTCTGAGTATAAAATAATAAAAAAATAAATGACTAAATCGCAGTCGTACACAACCAAGACTGATGGATTCTTTTGGTTGTCTGCAAGCGATTATCTGACTGTAAGTTCACACCAGGTTTGTCAAAATGTATAGGCCTATGTCTACACACTCAAACAAGAGGGTTAGTAGCACTTATTTACAATGAAAGGAATTAACAAAGTACTAAGAATGAGCCTATTAACAATAAAATAACAAACATTAGAAAAAAAACAAATAAATGCAAACCCCAATGCTTGAAGCTTCTATTGCTTCTCTCTACTCCTTCTAAAATTTTGTATGGATGGTGCTCATTATTGGCGTTGACAACATCTATGACTTGGGAGTGTTGAGAAAATGAGATCAAAATGATAATGATTTGCTAATGCTTCATACGAACATCCTATAGAATAATTGTGCCTCAAATTGGAGATATTGGATCCTTTCAAATGGTTGAGAAGGATTGATTTTATAGAATATGGAAATGATTTGGACGGATCAGATTGCTCCCAAAAACTTGAAAATGGATGGTTGAAATCAAAAGGAACTGAAGAAGCAATCAACAAACTCCTCTTAATTGAAAAAAAGAGGAAATGGCTCAGTCAGCTGTAGAGTTGATTATAAGTTCCCTTTTTTAACTGAAGAGAAGATCAAGCAATTTATGCAATCACAGAGATTGATCATGGGTTCCCTTTTTGAAATCGAGAGAAGATGGAGCAATTTATGCAATCACAAAGATTGATCATGAGTTCCCTTTTAGAACTAGAGAGAAGATTTATTTGATTTTAGAAATTAAAATACTCATAAATGAGATATTTGAATTCTATTTTGATTTAAAATAGAATTAAGAGTGAAATTAAATTAATTAAATTAAAAGAATAATTAATGATTTTAAATATTTGAATTTAAACTTTAGGAAATTGAATTTAATTAACTAATAAAGATTAATTAATTAACGTTTATTAATTCAATTATTTAATTGATTTTGGAGAAATGATTAGAGGATCATATTTAGAAGAAATAGATGATTAACTAATGATTAAAAATCTATTAATTACTAGAGGAAAATTAATAATTAAATGCAAGGTCGCAAGTCTATCCATTTTAGGGTGTTTACAATATGTAGCACACAACATAGCTCCAGCCCAAAACTTATAATCCATATTTTTAGAATGTAACAAACATCGAGCCATTTCAACAATAGTTCTATGCTTCCTTTTCGCCACACCATTTTGTTATGGTGTACAAGAAATGGTAAGCTCATGTTTTAAACCAAAAGATTTCAAGTATGAATGAAAAGCATTAGTAACATATTCCTTCTCATTACCGTTTCTAAGAATTTTAATCTTAAAACCAAATCGTCTTTCAACAAACATATAAAATTCAACAAATATATCAAGAACTCGATCTTTACTATGAAAGAAATAGATCCAGGTTCTTCTAGAAAAATCATTAACAAAAGTAAGTGCATACCTTGAGCCTTGGATTAAGTTATTCTCCATGGGTCCCAAAAGGTCACTATTGGTGAGGTGCAGCTTATGATGTGCCCTCCAAGATTGAATATGTGGAAATGATTCCCTACGCATCTTACCACTGATGCAACAATGCATATAATTTTGGAAGGAATAATATTAGGCAATCCATCAACCATATTTGATTTTTGCATCAAAGAGATATAATCAGAATTCAAATGGCCAAGCCTATCATGTCATACAAGTCAATATTAGCATGCAATGAGTACCTTGAAGTCACAAACTCATAAAATTTAAATAAGTTATCATGATCCATTTTGGCATCAGCAACAATTTTATTACATTTAGGATCAATAACATAGCACATATCCTTATGAAATTCAACCTTATAATCTTGACATAATTGAGCAAGTGAAAGAAGATTGGATTTCAATTTAGGAACGTAAAGAACATCATGCAATTTTCCATTAGGAACAATAACATCACCAAAAACTTCAACTTTACAACTATGATATTAGCTAACTGAATATGAATATTTGAAGTATCATGATGCAAATAATTAAAAACTTCTCTATGAGATGTAACATGTTGAGATGCACCATTATCAATAATTCATTCTAAAGGGTTATAAACATTATAAGTAAGTGTAAATGCATGATGAGATGGATTACCATTATTCTGTTAGGATTAAGTAATACTGAGAGTGGAGGGGGGGGGGGGGGAATCAGTATTANAGGGGGGGGGGGGTGAATCAGTATTACAACACTTTAAACTTAAACTTATCAAATTCCAACTTAACTAGATAATTGCTAAAATGAAAAGAACATAAACACAAAGCACACAACTCGTAACACCATGAATTTGTTCTCAAGGAAACCCTCGCCAAGGGAAAACCCCAGTGGGGATGATACCCATAAATATGCATTAAAAGTATTATGTCCATGTTAGGAGCTGAGTATTACATTAGTACATTTCCATGTTAAAGGAATACAAAACCCTGTTAAAGGTATACACTGAGCTCACTGCTCATACAATAAAAAATGTATCTTTGTTACAATGTTTTATCAAAGTGAACATAAACAAGCATCTACTATGCTTAAATAGTTCTAGTTGTAGCTTGCATCACCATCTGTCTGATTCTAACATCACAATGAATCCATTCATCTGTTTGCATCACATGCATACTTTGCTTCTCACAAGCTCTTCATATATATATATATATATATATATATATACACACACACACACACACACACACACACACACACACACACACACACACACACACACACACATTTTATTACATACCCGGTTGGCTCCTAAATACATCACAAAATGGAACCAACATTTATACAAAAAGTAATTACAAACTTGGCGATCATACACTACCAAAATATACCAAAATATAGGTAATACATAATCCAAATCCAACATATCATGTTTGGATTCCACGTTACACTCCCTTAATCATTGCAACTATTCAACTACTATGTCTTGTTGTATCACTGTCTTCGCATGAATTCAAACATATGTATCTTTCATCTCTAAAATCCAAAACTCAAGCGACCTTAACTGAAGGTCTAGCGTACCCCAAAATAGCTTCCTCTAAGCATGCATGTCTTCATTCATCATATACAATATTTTTTTCCCAAAATTGTACTCCTGTACCCTGTAAACTGCTTTCTGGACTTAGTCATTTTTACAAGCCTTAACTCCAAAACTGTGTTTCACTCCAAGCAATCATTCATAACCGATGTGTTTCTATAAATGACAATCCTAATATGTTCCTGAACACTCCTGAATGAGCCACTTGCCAACATATTCTTCTTATAAGTAGACTTTTGATTATTTTGATTCATAGGCTTCTTATCATTTTTCTTTTAAAAATAATTGTTAGTCAAATGACCATCTTTCCCACAATAAGTGCAATGGGGTTTTTTATTAGGACTATTATTTTGATAATTATGATTATTGTTATGATTATTATTTTGATTATTATGATAGGGCCTAGAATTAATTTTTTTATTTGAATGACTATGATGATTATGATTATTATATGATCTAAACTGATTTTTATTTTATTTTTTAGACATAAATGCATGTTCATTAGATTTAAGAGTATGAAATTGAATCAACTTCGCTTCCTCTTGACGCAATAAAATTTGAAAAATGATATAAGTTGATTGAGTAGCTAAACTAGGAATAAAAAGTTGAGAATGCACATTAGTAATAAACTATTGAAATTGCCTAGGAAGACATATTTTTAAAAATAATATGAATTAAATGTATATCAGTTAAAGTTACTCCTAAACTATGCAACTGAATTTTAACGGAATCAAATTTTAACAAAAAACCATCCATAGATTTAAGATCAGTATACGATCCTCCAATTGATCTTGGAGTTGAATCTTTCATGATTCATTCAGACTATCATAGGTGCTTTTTAAAAATCCCATCCTGCATGTGTTGTAATACAGTTAGCAATCAAAACATATAATTTGAGACTTAAAGAAATTTCAATGAGGCCAAGTGCTTCCTCATTTTTAACATTCCAAGCGTCTATGTCATCTTGAGCAACAATCGTAGATGGAGCAGAAGTAGCATTAGTAGCAACATCTAACATATGTTTAAAATGAAAAATGAAGGAAATATGTGTTTTCCAAGTATGATAGTTAGTATTGTTTAACTTAACCTCAAGATTGAGAGTAGACATAATTGCACAATAACGTAACAAATAATGAAAATAAATTTATGGTTAAATAATAACAGATGTAAAACAATGATAAATTAATGCCAAATAATCATAAAATGTAATTTAATATAATATTAATTAAGGTTTGAATGGTTTAAATGGGCGTTTAATTTTTTTTTAATTTTAGTTAAAACTTGAATTTAAATGATTAAACAAAAACAATTCTTATTGAAACACGATTGAAATGTTATTAAAAATTATTAAAATTGTATTATAAAAAAAACTATATGAGAAATGATTTAATTAAACCATTTAAAACAAAGTAAATAAACTATGTGAAAAACAATTTAATGAAACAAATTTTAAATAAGTCAAACTATTAGAAAAAAAAAAATTTAACTAAGAAAAATGTAATGAGTGGTTTATGACAAAGATAGGTAAAATGTTGCGTAAGGTTGCAAACCGAATATGCTATATTTGGAAGAGGGAGCGTTGGATAGTAGCGATTGATGTTCAGAGTTAAGATGCAGACTGATTCAAATGAAAACAATGCAGACATACATCATAGGTTGTGATTGCAGTAAGAATGCAAAGAATTTGGTAGATGCTGATGACATTAAGTTTTGCCATTAGTATACTTAAAGGGAAAAACATGATAAAGGTCATCGATATAAGCATAACCGACGGATAGCAAGGATACCCGACGGACAGCAAGGATACCCGACGAGATGAAAATGACTATTGTAAAAATGATAAGTATAGACTTGCCCGACGAACATTGACAAGAGTCAAACCGATGACAAGCATTATCGATGATACAGTTTTGAGAACATCGCCGACAGAGCAAAAAAGGAATACCCGACAAACAGTTCAATTAAGGGACACCGACAGAACTAACAGAACAACCCAACCATCAGAACCGACAGTCAGTTACATAACTCGCAAAAAGTGGATCTGACTTTACACGTCAGATAAAACATTGTAATTCTATTTATAGAGTTTTTATTTGTTTTAAATCATTACTTGAGGGTCAAGCAAGCAAAGTGTGAATGTTTTAAAGCATCCTAACAGATCTAAAACATATCTAACTAAAGATCAAGGTCAAGTTGTAAACCTTGGATCTAGAGTTAATTTGTAAAAGCGTGAATGAAGAATAGAGCTAGAAACTAGTATAAATAGATGTTCAATCGTTTGTAATAAAATGTGACTTGTAATCATTTGACAAATGATAGTAGCTATGGAAAGCATCTAAGTAGTAGAAGAGAATTCATGCAAAGTACAGAAACAAATCAAAGCAGTTATCAGGAACACAGGAAGGCTACCGACGAGAAAAGACAAGGTATCACTCAATCACTCAAGGTTATTACATTTACATTGTAAGCTTTACAGGATCTGTTATCAGCAATTAGAGATTGTATTCACTATCAGATCAACATTTATATTGTAGTTGCATTCTAACAAGTGCATCACAACTAAAATCCTTTTGTAGAAGGTGGACTTAACTATTCTTTGATAAATCTCTTAACAGAGTGCACACCTAATGGTGTTGCTAAAGCTTCAAATGAAGTAGATCCTAACATGTCTCCACTCTAATACTCTTAACATGGTAGATCATCAGAAGTGATCAATTGTAAAGCCTTTACCGACTCCCTTCTTATCTGCAGATAGTGAAGTTTTGTGGGTAGACATCCCCACCGCAATTTTTACTTCCTAACATGAGTTTTCTGTGATATCATATCATGTGTTATGTGTTATTTATTTTCATAAATGTTTCTTGAATGTTTACACATGTAAAGAACTTATATTGTGATTTCACATACATATTGAAAGATGAACAGATAGACAGGAATAATACAAATCTGATGACTCAAAGGTTAATGGGCCAACCACATAAAAAGTTTTAGAGGTACTGATTCACCCCTCCCCTCTCAGTACATCATTCCAGTAATTCCAACAATTGGTATCAGAGCCTTGTCTCTTTCTTGAAAAGCTTAAAGAATTAAGAGAAAAGATCAATACAATGGAAAAGTACAGACTAGACAAGACTATTGAGAATGAGCAATTACAAATTCAGATTTACTATGAGTAGTCTAAATATGCGAGATTAAGCATGAGAAAGTTTCTTGATGAAAGAAAGATCATGACAACTAAGCTTGATGAAAAATATTATCAAGAAGAGGAGATTCCAGGTTACTTCAACTATGTCGAATCATCAACAAGCAAAGCTTCAAACACATCAGTAGAAGAGATCACAAGTCTACAAGAAGTCAGTCTACATCTAACAAAGCAAATCAAGATGTTGTAAATCAGTCAAGAGACTCAGATGGTAAAAATGATTGATGTCATTAATGATTCAAGAAAAGCAGAATCAGAGAGAATGTTGGCTATTGATGATAGGAGGAAAATCACTGAGAAACTACAAGAAAAATAATAAAATATTCAAATACTTACTGATCATCACCATGAGATTACCAATCAGATTATTCTTATGAGTCAAGAGGCAAACAGATTAAATACTAAACTCATTGAAAGAATACAGATCATCGGTGAGCTAAGGGAAGAGAACGAGAAACTAAAGCATGAAGTCAAGATTCAGAATCAACACAATGAATTGATCAAGAAAGCTGAAGATAGCAATAAAAGAATGGATGATTTCCTTGGTGGTCAAAGAAGAGTCAACAACTACATAGGAATAGGGTACATCGATAATGGAGAATCATCTAATCAATCAGATTAAAGGAATGTTTAACTAGGCCACACCTCAAACATTTGCAGAAACAAAATGAAAGGTATTCCTCGATCACAATCTACTTTCATTGGTAATTGTTATAAATGTCACAAGCAAGGACACAAGGCATATGAATGCAGATCCAAGATGACAAAACCAAAGAAGGAAACCTACATGGACAAGTACTGTCCTACCTAC
>MU224934.1:1637837-1653514 GCA_018584345.1 Thuja plicata | reverse complement strand
AAATCCTTTTGTAGAAGGTGGACTTAACCGTTCTTTGATAAATCTCTTAATAGAGTGCACACCTAACGGTGTTGCTAAAGCTTCAAATGAAGTAGATCCTAACAGGTCTCCACTCTAATACTCTTAACATGGTAGATCATCAGAAGTGATCAATTGTAAAGCAATTACTAGCTCCCTTCTTATCTGCAGATAGTGAAGTTTTGTGGGTAGACATCCCCACCGCAGTTTTTACTTCCCAACAGGAATTTTCTGCGATATCATATCATGTGTTATGTGTTATTTGTTTTCATAAATGTTTCTTGAATGTTTACACATGTAAAGAACTTATATTATGATTTCACATACATATAGAAAGATGAACAGATATATAGGAATAATACAAATTTGATGACTCAAAGGTTAATGGGCCAACCACATAAAAAGTTTTAGAGGTACTGATTCACCCCTCCCCTCTCAGTACATCATTCCAATAATTCCAACAGATGCTTTTAACCAAAAAGATTGACTATGGCCGAGTTCAAAGTATGACTCACGAGGATATATCTCATGCTCAAACAAGGGATAGAGAAATTGATGTAAGGGAAGAAGGAGATAAAACTATGGTGTGCTACATGTGGAATGGCTAACAACATACATGTCGCGTTTGGCAGAGGATGGGATGTAGCGAGTGGAAGAGCATTCAAACATTACAAGGAAGGGCAACGCTGGGAAAGAAGGAGCATACATATGGAGTAGTCCTCCAAAGTCTCAAAGTCTTCTCAAGAGTTTGAATGCAGTATGGAGGCAGCGATAAAAAAAACTCTCCTCCTCCTAGAGCCAAGGAGGGAGTGGCTGAAACAAAGGATCTCCACGCAAAAGGCAAAGGCAAAAATAAAAAGTTTGTGTTAAATAGAGGTGTCACTCAAATGGGAATGAATGCAGACAACTAAACAGATGTGCTACTCAAATGGGAATGAATGCAGATAAATAACAAAGGGTTGAGGTAGAACGAAATCAAAATCGTGAGGAAATTCATACAAGAAGTGAATAAACCCGCAAATCTAACACAAATAGATATAAATTAACTTGCAGATGAAGCTTATTAAATATTGATTAGTATTAAACCTACAATAAAAATGTGAGATATACAGATTTTATCAATACAAATGCACATAAATGGAAGAGAATCCTGCAAATGAAATGTGAGACCAGAAAAAAACTTTAACCTTGCACCCAACTAAGGTTAAGTTTTTTTAATTTATTTTTGAAAGAAATGTAGTAAACTCTCTAGCGGCAAGCCTTCCAAAGAGGTTTAGTAACAAAAAAAATATATTAGAAAAACCTGCAAGCACAAATGAGTTAAGAAATGAAACTCAAGCTTCTCTCTTCAAGAAAGTCTCCAAAACAAGGCATGCTCCACAAAATAGTAACCTTCAATAACTTTCACTCAAATAAGGATTAGTAACCTTATCTCTGATACCATGAAAAGAAAAATCAAGGGCAAGGAAATAGATAAGTATCCAAGAGAGTTATTTGAAGAGAAGATTGTTACCATGAGAAATGCATAAACTAGGAGCATACACCAAAAAAGCCAAGACAAGGAGACGATAAGTTTTGAAAGGGGAAAAGCAAAGAAAAACCCCTTGTAAATTATGAATAAGAGAGAGAGAGAGAGAGAGAGAGAGAGAGAGAGAAGCTCATTTATAATAACTTCATAGAGTAGAAATGAGAGAGAGGAGAATATCTTAAATATAGATGATAAGAGGAGTTACTAAGTAACTCACCAATCTATGAATGCCAACATTCATAATAGGTGTGTGCAAAGTGTCATCATCCTTTTAAGGAGGATAGACTAATTTCCTTAATAGAGGAATTACAAGAAATGACATGTCCTCCCACTTGGACTAGAAGACAAAATACATGTAGGGATTCCATATGAATCTCCTAATTAAATAAATGTAGGATACCTTGGTTTATCCTAAATTAAATAATACAACCAAGGAAAGATTAAATATTCTAACATCTTTATATGTCTTGTACCATACACCCTTGAGTAATAGGTGGTTTGAATTAGAGAGCACTTGGTGGTTGCCCAAGACTACTAGATGAAGTATGCTAATGTCTGCAGTTTGAATTAACATTTCCTTGTGTTTTTTTCTTCAACCTCTTAGACTTTGAGATCACATCCTAAGGTAGGGCTTAATACCCTCTCTTATATTTTCTTGCAATTTTATGTGTGTAAATGATTGTAGAAGTTTTCAAAACTTCTATTGTATTTATGGTTGAGTGGATTGTATGAAATTTGTGTATAGATTTTGTAAGGGTTTATGTTCCTTATTTGTCGCGGGTTTGGCCATCTTTAGGGAGTTTTTGGTCCTTCATTGTGACTTAGGGTTTTGGTGGAAGGATATTTTGAAGTTTTAAAATGGGTTAATAAAATTTCTTTTGAAGTCGCATTGTGATTTCAAATGTGATAATCTTTGTCAAACCCCCCACCATAGTTGAGTCCCCACTCTACCCTAATTTTGATCCAACTAAGGAACCCTTTGTGTTTGGATGACTATGTGTTTACTGTGGCACATAATATTGTGAAAGACCTTTGATGTGCGACATAAAGTGGTCGTGTGAATTTGTGCACTTGTCTTTATGTGATTTGTTGAGAATTTGCATAAAAGTGAATAAATTGGAATGAACATCATGACCCTTAGATCAAGGGTAGGTTGGATTTCCAACCCTACAGTTGCATGGAGAGCCCTTTGGCTTATGTGGTTTTCCTTTGAGGTCTTGACTGTTTCAAATTATTGTCAAAGTAGACTAATGTGGAAACGTAAACACGAGTTGTTTTCAACTGGAAGAGTTTGTAGCATCAATACATTGTGAAGTAATGTATATAGAGTTGAAATATAATTGAAGATTTTTCTTGAGTATCATACTGATGTATGTATATGTGTATGTGTATATATTTATATGTGTATGTATTTATGTATATGCAAATCTATATCTATATCTATCTATCTACATACATACATACATACATACATATCTATATATACACACACATATACATATATGTGTGTAGATATAGATATGTATGTATGTATATATATGTATGTATTTATATATAAATACATACATATATATGTATATATCTAGATATATACATATGTATGTATGTATATATATGTATACATACATATATGTGTGTATATATATGTATACACACATATGCGTATATATATATGTGTATACACACACATGCGTGTTGTTTGTGCACACACACACACATATATAAATACATATATATGTACACACACACAGACATATATGTGTATATACATATATGTACACACACATACACATATATGTATACACACACACACACACGTGTGTGTGTGTGTGTGTGTGTGAGAGAGAGATAGAGAGAGAGAGAGAGAGAGAGAGAGATGGTCATTAGACTTAATGAGTACAAAATGTAGTCACAATATGCTATCCCAGTTTGTATTTTTGACCTATTTTAAATAACTTTATAATTATTTTAAAAAGATTTGTGATTTTATATTCTAAAACATAAACACTTCAAAACAATATCTTGTAATTTTTTTATATTTAAATATCTATTTTAATTATGATTTAAAGTAACTTTTATCACTCAAGGATATCTTTGTTAATTAAATAATTTATGCCTTTTTCTTCCCCTTTTATTTATTTATTTCCACTCTTCTTCCCGTTTCCTATTTTATTTAACTTTTCTTTCTCTTTGTCGTGCTCACCCTCAGACATTCATAAGCAGCCTGCGAATTTTCTGAAGCCATATGCATTGATTGTAACCCAATTCTTGATTCTGAGCAGGTTGGAACCTCGAATACGTTATACTTTTCATTGAAGCAGTTGACAGAAAAGGTCGCAATGGAGAAAAGAACTGGTTTTGGTGTTGTGCTTGCAATGTTGTGTATGATTGCTGCTCTCCTGTATACTGATGCGGGGAAGACTCACACGGATTTCGTGTCGACGACGATCTCCAATAACAAGATTGCCATCTTCTCCAAATCGTATTGCCCGTAAGTCTCTTCTCTTTCTTTTCTATTCGAATCTGCATGTTCCTGCATTCATTTTTCTTTAAAGCCCATTTCAAGTATTCGATCAAACCTAACAATAGCTTATGGTAACAGGAATTGCATGAATAATTTTGAAGAAATGTACATCGTATTAAATGTTTTCCGAACCATACTGAAATGAGACAACTATATGCTTATTTGTAGCTAATTTAGATAACTACGGAGCTGAATATCGCTATGTTCCAGCAATTCGTTCCCCTTAATAATCATTTGACTTGATCCAAAAATCTGAGAACACAATGACCACAGTTTTGTTGTCCAATAAATTGTAGTTAGGAATGGACATTGGAAACACGTGGGGGCAACACTGCATAAGGCCCTTGATTTTTGTGGTTTCTTTCTTTGATTAGGGTGTGTAATTCATCTGGAATTAGTCTAGGGATTTTGAGTCGGTAGTTAAAGTCCTGTCAAGGCACATTAGCGATTTAGCAGCACTACATATGCCTTTTTGGTCCACCGTGTTCCACATTTTGATGTAACTCAAAACTGAGCTGAATTTGTTGCGACGCTATCGGGTACATCAGTTCTGTGGTTTGGAGAGCAGAAATTTATGGATTGGCACATGGGAACAAGTTAGTGGCATTAAATATTAAATGAAATGAGAGGGAATAAACTGTTTGTTTAGCATGTACTTTGTGGATACTGACAATCGTCATTCTCATCAACAATAAGAGAATCTGCCAACTGTTGGAATTCCAGCTACTGCTTACTGTCTAGTCGTGCCTGTATGTAGAAAGAGGTTTTCTTCTGAGATGGTTATGCCCCCCGATCTGTATAATTTAAAACTTGGAAGTGATTAGAAATTTATAAAGGGTGGTGTTGAAGACGGAACTCGTGACATACAAAGGCATCATAAAGTGGATATTGTTTTTTCTTTTTCATAATTTTTTGTTTTCTTGAACAAAATAGACTCAGTTTGACGAGAGCCAGCAATTCCTTAAGAGTACTTGATCCTAGTTATTATCAGTGAATTTGATTGCAAAACAATGCTATAAACAATTTCCTACATTTGATATGAACTCGATATTATTTTTCACGGTCCATGTGTCTTTCTACTCAAATTCCTGTTGTCTTCTATAAATGGGTAGAAGTGAACATCCTTTTTTGACAATTGTCTTATTCATTAAGACACATTCCAGACAACTTGTCTTGCAGTTCATTCTTCATTCCAAATTAGGTCAGAACAGGGAACTCACGGATGATTTTTTCACAATCAGGCATCTACAAGGTGTGATGCATAATTTGGTTTTCTAAACACCTTCAGTATGACTAATTTATAAAATGTTGAGTTGGCCTCACAATTTTTTCATCTGCGAAGTGGTTTCTAATTATATCTTCTTTATGGAGCAATCAGTAGGCCCACAAAGTCACTTTTTCAAAATGGGGATTAGCTGTAGATACAAGTACATAAAAGATTAATTTGTTTTAGACGACATGAATAATTTACAGCAAAAAATTGTATGTACTTAATCGATTGGATTCTTGTTGTTAACTCGGAAACATAAATTGTTAGGTGTCATGGGAAATATTTATATCCCAAGATACAATAAAATTACATAGATATTTGCAAAGAGGTAGCTTTAAGACACAAGGCACATGCTTTTGGGCTTTTGGTATTAATATCACTTCCATTTTACCAGCCATTTTTTTAAGTCATATGTCTGGTCTTGGCAGCCTTCTCAACGAATGCCTTCCCTAGTTCTTCTGGTTTAGTTATGGGCAGCTGTGTCTTCCTAATTGTTGGTTCTTTGGGTTCATCTCCTGAACGATATTGATACAGGTCTGCTATATTGTGTATTGAAAATATCTTAACTCTGTCCCTAATTCAACCTGATAGATATTATACTGAAATTTCCTTAGGATCTTGTGTAGTCCAATATTTTGTTTGTGCAAATTTTTTGTATTCTCCAAGGAGACCTTTTGTTATATAAATTGCCATGACTAAATCTCCAGCTTTAAATTGCTTCCATCTCTAGATTGATCAGCATTTTCTTTATCCTTATATTGCTCTGCTCTACATGCCTTTAAGTTTTAACCATCTTATGTACCATGTGCTTTGCATGTTCTGGTGTGTTATCACTATTTTGTCCTTCAATCAGAAGATATCCCAAATTTGTAATTCTTTAGATTTGCTGCCACATACTATGAGGAATAAGTTGAATATACTGCTTCTATTTGATGATTATAAGCAACTGCTGCCTGAGTTATTGCACTGTCTAATTTTTTTTGGTTTCCCTCCCGCTAAAAATTTCAATAGATTGTCAAGTGACCTGCAGTTGTTTTGTGTAAAGGTTTTTGTAAGGCAATTTTGTAATTATCTCAAATATAATTCCTATTCAAGAAAAAAGAGAAATATGTATGTCAGGCATTGTTAGGAAATCAGGAAAAAGAAAAAGAATGAAATAGGAAATTGGATCAAGTTGATTTGCAATGGTAGTGAATATCCCCTATGGATATTTGCTCCAGATTTTTCCAAATGTTCCACAAGAATTTTAACAAACAATTTGCATGTAAACTGATTTCTATTTATCCAACAGATTATACTAAAAATCATATAATATCAGTCTGAAAGAGAGATCTGAAATTAAATATGAATATTGCCATCAAAATAGATAAATCATTACAACCTTGTTTTCTAAACGGATATGAAATACTTCTATTACTGCAAGTTTCTTCAGACAAAGACTTCACAAATTTGCCTAGTTGTGAATTCCGTCACGAATCCACCAAAGAAATGAATTGGGTTTCCGTCCAATCCACCAAGAAATCGTGAAGGTTTTTGTCCTCAGGTTTTTAAAACTGAAATCCAAAGCTTCTCAGAATTCTCCAAGAGAAAACAATAATCAAACATAAGCCAAACATGCTGAGAATGAGCCTTTCAATGTTCTTAAATAGCACATCCTTGTGACTTTTCGTTTTCCCTTTGCTTGTCTCTTCGTATTCCTTTCCTTTGTCTCTATATTATCCCCCTCTTTAAATTAAAATGACCTTATTAATTTTCACTAAGATCCATAAAAGTTATTTTAATACTTTATTAAATAATTAAATTAAGTTGTCATTAAATTTGATAGAATTTGACAACTTAAAACTTAGTAATTTAATTGACTTCTAATGTCCCAAAAAGGGGACATTATAGTCCTCCCTTTCTGGAGATGGCTTGTCCTTAAGCAATTCACACCTGTATGCTAAAACCAAATGCCTAGATTCCATATCAACCTCAGGTATGTTGCTCCGCCAATCCACAATGTTACTCTGATATCACCATGCCCGGAATTGTGAAGCCACTCATCAAAATCCCACTGAAGTAATGTACCAAACATACCACTGCTAGGATCCCAAATCATCACGTTGTTACAACTGTCAAATATGAAGAGATAGTAGTATCTCAAAGAGCAATCCACATCAAACAACTCTCCAACTCCAAATGAGCTCCCATGGAAGTGCATCACACACATCATTGGCACACGAAAAATCATATTAACCCATCCTAAGATGTTGGTGTAAGCTAGAACAACTCCCATAGGTCTGAAAACTCTAAGAGGGCTGAGATGAATGCCACGTAATATACCTTGCCAAGGTAACTCAAGAAAGACCACATCAGCAAATTGTGTGCCGGTCACAATCCTGGGTAATAGAACGAGTATTCCATTCAACCAAAAAGTAAAAATCTCAGTATCTCCCCTCATGAAGTTCGAAACAAGAATCTGATCCATCAGCGTCGAAGGACTCGAATAGAGATCAGCATAACCAATCTTGACATCAACTAGCCAAGTATTAACTCTGTGGTCAATCACATCATCTGAAAGCACACATACTAATATTATGCTGTGATCGTAGTGACCCGAATTCTCCCAAGTGGAAGTGGAGAATAACAGAGTTGTACCCACAAGATGTCTCCCAACTAGCTGCATGGAAGTCTGCAAGTGCACAAAATCAAACTGCTCAAAGGCTGAGGTCAACACCAACAGTGCGAAGGAACTAGTACAACAGTAATCGATCTGAAATACCATTGAATATATAGGAATCATGAGTAAAGAAGTAGTTGAAAACCCTTCTCCTATGATCAAATCAAATCTACCATCACTCCCCAACCAAGAACTACTCAGTTGCTGAACCATAGAATCCATTCAACTCATATGTAGATCATAATCCGAACCCATGTCTAAGCTAATTGAAAAGTGGGCAGCGGTACTAACTCTAGAAATTGATCCACTACTCCAATCCTGTGACCAAAACTCATCACTAGAAACTGCACATGGGTCCCAAATCTTGCAATCAATTCCATTCTCATCATTGGAGTCAGAAAGAACTCTCTCATCCACCTTGAAGAGTGGATTATCAAATGTCCAATCAGCATCCACCTCAAACAAAGAATTGTCAACCAACTGTATATTATCCTTTACTTGATCTTTTGTGTAATGTCCCCTTCTAGTTGACATCAATCATATGAGTAGATTGGCCTACCTTTGACCCTTGTAGGCCAATGAGGTTGGATAGAGGGTCTCTTGAGGGATGCAACTTCTTCAATGATCTGAGCTTTGCAAGATTGGTATTCGTTTTTGGTCTCTAGGACTCCGTATGCAGTGATTTCTATTTATAGTGAGTTTATTGCTATTTATAGCAATTTTGGGAGTGATAGAGATGAACCCTTTCTATTTTTAGAAATGGTATTTGGTCACATGGGTAATTACAGGATGAACTCCAAGTTTAGACGACAAAGTGAAATAATAAGTGGTTTGAGAGTTATTAATAATTTTGTGGCCAAAATGATATTAAATTGTAAAAAGAGCTTATTATAAAGTTATAACAACTTTATAATTGAGGGTCTAGGCATCATTAAAAGGGGGTCAAATTAATAATTAATTATGTGGGCACTAACTCCTAAGTTTTAATGGAATAATTAAAAGTTGAAATGATATAACATTTTTATGTTATTATTGGTGCTTTATGGAAGAAATCGACCCCCTCTTGTAATTTCATTTTATATTGCTCATGTGGTTCGATTTTGGGCATCATTCTATGCATTGGCTATTCACTTATTCTCTGGAGCATTGGAGTTTGTGAGGAACCAAGGGTTTATGCAGAGTTCTGAGCTTATCAGTATTGGAGAGCGTTGCTTCTCCTCTATAGCAGCAGTCAGAGAGTGAAAATATTCACCTGAGATTGCTTATTGGATTGGCTTCATACAGAGGTCAACATTGTGCTGATTGGTGGAATACATTTCAGAATTTATTATTAGATAAAGGGCCTATTTTCATAGCAAACTGAGAGCATTGAATTAAGGAACTATTGGCTATCTATTGTGGCTCGAATCATTTGCCTTTTGCTGGTTATACCTCAGCCGTATCCTCATATTTGTACCTGGTTCGATTTTGCTGAAGGAGGCACCCAAAAATTCAATAAAAATCATATTAAGGAGCGCCTAGGGTGGAAGAATTGTTTTGCATCAACACATTGGAGGTTTTGTTACTGATTGGTGGAGATTTCAGCGTGCTTGTATTGCTTTTTCGGCCAGCCTTTATTGAAAGGGTTTTCTTCCATATTACTGGGTATGCTTTTTGATTGTAATGAGTTTCCCCTATGAAATAATGAAGAAGAATGTTGAAATCCTCTATTACATTCCTTAGTTGTTTAGTTTTCAAATTCCAGAAGTTTTATTTCAGCATATGTATTGCTTTTTATGTAAAACCATCTAAAAAAAACACATAAAAATTGCAAACACAAAAAACCAAAAACAGTTCAGCAGTTAGAGCCTTGAAGGGTTCTTACATTGGTATCAGAGCGGTTTCCTGCCATCCTTTGGGTTTAAATCAGATTGTTAATGCAACCCAGTGACAAAGAAAGAAGGTATTATCAGAGAGAATATAGGAAAACTTGGCATCCACCACAGGTACTTGAAGGAAATACAATGTCTGGATTGATATCTATTCACCAGGAGTCATCTTCTGGGAACTCTGGATAGGTTGCAGGCATGGGTGAAAGGGCAGAAGAGATTCCACAGAGAAATGACAAAAGAAATGAGGATAGAGATGATGATAGGGAAGTGAGAGAGACTCTGAGAGATTTACGGGTGGGCTAGCAACAGGTAGATGGGGTATTACAGCAGCTGAATGCGCCTAGGAGACACCCCCAAGATCAGGATGATGATCAGAGTATAGCTGGGTCACGGAGAGTGCAAAGAGCCTCTTCATGGACAATAGATAGGCCTATTCGACCCACTTTCTTGAGGGAACCACAGGTTGATGAGAATGCTGAAGAGGCTAAAGATCCAACATATGTTGATGCAGTCATGGCAGCCAATGATGATTGGGAATTATTGTCTCCATAGGTGTGTGAACGGATGCATTTTGACAGATTTGGAAATTCGAGGATTGAGTACTATAGGTCACGACAGTGACATAGACCACAAAATCAAAACAAAGACTTGAAGCACGCCACTAGTAAAACCACATTACCATATTTTGATGGCAGTGGCAAGGTAACAACTCAGTTTTGGATCCACAAGTTGGATACTTTCCTGTCACTTCGACCCATGTCAAAAGAAGCCATTAAATACGCCACATTGCATCTAGAGGGAGCGACCTACGATTGGTGGTATCATGGGATGGTGACACTACAACATTATCACATCACCACTTATTAGGAGTTTGTAGATAGACTGGTTGACCGCTTTGATAAGAAGGATTCAAAGATCTTGCCCAGTTGAAACAAGTTGGGAGTTTAGAGAGTTATATTAATGATTTCCAGAGGCTATTTGTTATGGTTACTGATATTTCGGAGCAGAGGCTGGTTGTACTTTTTACAGAGGGCCTAATGGAACCCTTGAAAGGGTGGGTGAAGGGATTTGACCCAGCGACATTGCATGAAGCAATGAAGAAGGCGAGAAGTATGGAGCATGTAGCACTTCACAATAAGTTCTCATTAAAAGTATCTTCCTCTTACAAAGATAACAAATCCTTTCCTAAAAATAAAGAAAAATCAGATTTTAGCAAAGATCGAAAAGGGAAATCAACAACCCCATTTGATAGGGAAACACTTAATGATTTGCGCAAGAAAAAGTTGTTTCTATTGCAAAGGACCTTATGATTGTCCATTAAGCCTAAGGGGAAGGCAAACCGAGTTATGTGGGCTTTTAATAAAGATTCCGAATTTGAAAATTTGGACCAGCAAACTGATCAAGAAGTATTCGAGGCTGATAATGATGAAAAAGAGCCCGAAAAGTTAGAAAAAATAAATGCACATGAAGAAGAGGTGAGGCTAAAGGAGGTATGTCTCACTAGCATTAAGCAGGAAGGTTCTTTTAGGATGCGAGCAATACTAGCTGGTCAGAAGGTCATCACTTTATTGGATACAGGTGCCACACATAATTTCATTGATGCCAGGCTAGTGGAGAAACATGGGATCCGTACTGAGGAGTTTGAGGGAATACGAGTGAGAGTCGCAGATGGTTACACTCTTAAGTGCAACAAAATGATTGCTGGTCTTCCATTACGTGTAAACAGTTATGAGTTCAAGACTGACTTTTACGTGGTGAATATGGGAGACACTAATTTGGTGTTGGGGATGCAGTGGCTTCATGACATGGGGAAGTACCCACTTGATCTTCATGAGATGGAGATGTCTTTCAAGATGGATGGGAAGACACATATACTTAAAGCCATAAGGGATAGCAGTTTCAGAATGATCTCATTTAGGAGAACAGAGAGACATATACAACATGACATGGCTGAGTGAGCAGCTGAGTGTATGTTGATGCCTACACCGGAGGGGCAGCAAAAGACAAAGTACCGTCCAGACATTCAAGAACTGAGAATTAAGCATGGGAAGGTTTTCAGTGACATTCCACCTGGTAGACCTCCAGACAGGGGCATTCAGCACATTATAGAGTTGGAGGAAGGTGCGAAACCCATGATGATTACACCTTACTTGCATCCAAAGCGATTGAAGGATGAGATTGAGAAAACAATTAAGGAGCTTCTCGCTATGGGACACATTAGGCTGAGTAAGTCGCCATTTGCCTCTTCAGTTGTGCTGGTAAAAAAAAGATGGTGCCTTGCGTATGTGCATTGATTACAGGGTCCTGAATAAGAGGACAATCAAAAGCAAATACCCTATTCCGTGAATTGATGAGTTGCATGGTGCCTATTATTTCTCAAAGATAGATTTGAGATTAGGCTATCACCAGATTCGTGTTAGGGAGCATGAAATAGAGAAGACAACATTTAGATGTCATTGTGGGCACTATGAGTTTGTGGTTAGTCCATTTGGGCTAACCAATGCACCAACTACTTTCCAGTCCACTATGAACAGGGTCTTCCAACTTCAGTTGAGGAAATTCGTGCTGGTATTCTTTGATGATATCTTGGTTTATAGTAGAACCTGGGAGGAGCATATTGCACACTTGGATACAGTTTTGGGAATTTGGACAGGGAATCCTTGTATGCCAAGGAGTCCAAGTGTGATTTGGGTATGACAGAGTTACTGTACTTAGGCCACATTATCAGTGCAGAGGGTGTACAGATGGATCCTGAGAAGATCTGCGCTATTGTTGATTGGCCTACTCCTGAGAACCTCACTTAGCTACGTGGGTTTCTAGGTCTATGCGGCTTATATCGCCGATTTGTTAGTGGATATTCACGTCATGCAACACCTTTGACAGAGTTGATGAAAAAAGGTGCGTTCATATGGACTCCTGAGGCACATGAGTGTTTCCAGAGGTTTAAGAAGCTTATGACTACATACCCCATTCTTGCTATGCCCGATTTCAAGAAACCTTTTGAGCTTTAGTGCGATGCTTCTGGTGAGGGAATTGGTGTCGTGCTTATGCAAGATAAGCACCTGATTGCTTATGAGAGTTGGAAACTCAGAGGGTCAGAGAGGGGCTACAACATATATGACAAGGAAATGTTGGCCATTATGCATGCATTGGCCGAATTCAGGCAGTATCTTGTGGGCATCGAATTTAGCATTAAAAGTGATCATAACAACTCAAGACATTTCCTAGGACAGCGAGACCTCAATGATCGTCAGCAAAAGCGGGTTAGTAAATTGCATGCATATGACTTTGACATCACTTATGTCAAAGGAACCCAAAATGTTGTTGCTGATGCCTTATCTCGTTGTCCACATTTGAGCTCTATGGTTCAGATTTCAGATGATTGGGAACATTTGATCGTGGCTGAGTATGCCAAGGACACTTGTGCCGCTGGGATAGGTGAGGGGTCTATTCAGGACAACAGGTATATAGTTGTAAATGAGTTGATCATTTAGAAAGGCAAAATTTATTTGACCCCAAGATTGGTGATGAAACATACGGTGTTGAGATTCTTTCATGATGATCCGATGACAGGACATCCGAGATATTTTAAAACATATAGGCAGGTCCAAGAGCACTTCACTTGGAAAGGGCTTAAGGCGGTTGTCCTTAGATATGTCAGAGAGTGCCCTGTATATCAACAAAATAAACATGAGCACACATACCCTACTGGATTACCTTAGCCACTTCCCATTCCTGATAGTAAGTGGGAGTGTGTATATATGGATTTCATTACGGGCTTGTCGAGAGCCCAAGGGAAGGATTGCATATATGTGGTTGTTGATCGACTGACAAATATGTTCACTTTTTCCTGATTACCACTACATACAAAACTACACAGGTAGCCGAGTTGTTCTTCTGTGAGGTATTCAAACTGCATGACTTGCCTTAGAATATTGTCAGTGATAGAGACAGTCGGTTCATGAGCCACTTTTTGCAGGAGTTATTCAGACTATGTGGGACCGAACTTACTCCGAGCACTAGCTACCACCCATAGATGGATGGGCAGACAAAGATAGTAATTAAATAGGTAGAGGGATACCTCAGGAACTATATTGCAGGGCATCATAAGGCTTGGGTGAAGTGGATTTACCTTTGTGAGTATTGTTATAACACCACTCATCACATGTCTATCCAGACGACTCCATTTACGGATTTGTATGGTTATGAAGCACCCATTTTTCTAGATTTACTGCTGAGCGACAACAGAGTGCCTAGTGCTGGTGATTTGTTGCAGGAGAGCCAAGACATTGTGAGGGCTCTCAAGGAGAATATTGGTAAAGCATAGAATCTACAGAAGCAGTACACGGATCAGAAGAGGACCGAGCGAACATTTGAGGTGGTAAATTTGGTGTATTTGATGCTATAGCCCTACCACTAGTGTTAATGTTTGTAGCTTCAGTTGTATGATCATTAGAATACATATAATACATGTTGATAAATAATAATATAATATATGTTATATTATTATTAATCATATGAAATTTAATATTCAATATTAAATTATTAAATTATTCTTAATTAATAATTGATTGATGAAACATTATAAGATTGATTAAATTACAATTAATCGGAAGAGGCATGTCCTTTCTTATAAATAATAATGATTAAACATGTCCCATGAAGGGACATGTCTCTCCTAGCCTCATTCCCAATATAAATGAAAGAGTGATTGTTGCATTTGGAAAACACATATAACATAGAGTGATATTACATTTGCAGCTATCCTAAAAACTTAACATGGTATCAGAGCCAGACTGCAAATGTAAGTGAGTAGTTTGTTGATGGTGAATGTCTCAGAAAATATAGTCTCAGTAAAGGGACCATATCTCAGAAATCCACTGTTGGATTTTTTTGAATTTCGGATATGTTGGGGAAAACCAAATTTTGAATAATCCCACCGGAGCGATTGGAGAGATAGTATGGGTTCAAAAGTTATGACAGACTGTGTACGGGTCTATGTGAAATTCCTGAAAGTGGCTTTCATTAAAGAGATATATTAATTTGTTATGATCGTGGTCAAGCATTAACAAAGAATGTATTCAAGGAAGTGTCTCTTTATAGAAAAAAAAGAATTAATTATAGAGTTTCAACTCTCTTGTATCAATCAAGTCATTTAACAAGAAGACATGAGTATTGTTCAATGATATAAGAGTGGGAATTGTACATTTTGGGGGGAATAATAACCAATGTTACATTTCCATTTGAACCATCCTTAGTGGAGAGTGAGAAAATGGTGATCATCCACTCTAGGTTGTCGCTCTACATGAAGGTCGTCGACATGGATAGCACGAATAACATTATGATCTCCTGGAACGTGTCCTCAAACAATTTCAAAATTTGATGACAGTTGATATTTCCTATATGGGCTCACCTTACAAAAGGAACTATTTGAAACTTAAGATAAGTATTCCATGTTTTATTAATGCACATGAATTATGGAGTTTGAAATTTATGCTATAATATTGGCTATTAAAATCTTGTATGCTTCTATCTTTGGTATTTCCGTATGAGATAGTTTAGTTTATAAGCTATTTGTAATCTCTCTCTGACATACCTTCAAGACAGAAGCACAAGAAATTGTTTTAAGAGGGAGTCTGAATCTTCAGAGGTAACTTTGGACGAGGAGCTAAGAAGATTCATATCAGACTCAGAGGGAGTCTGACAGTTCATCTTAAGCAATCTTGGATGATCAACAAATTAATATCTTCTCAATGAGTTCTTCTCTATGAGAGAAGTTCGAGGTGAAATCCCTTGTTTTCACCCTC
>MU224934.1:1597834-1625305 GCA_018584345.1 Thuja plicata | reverse complement strand
TTTGTCTTGGATCTAGTGCCCAAAAATGATTTGAATTTGGGTCCTCCTTAAGTCGGCGCTTAAGGAGAGATAAATATAACTATGCCAAAAATGACATCCATTCTCATAGAGATTTTAAATAGGGCCCAGCCCTATTTACGATATGGGATAGATTTATTTTAAATTAAATATATAAAATAAATAAGCATAGCTAGAGCCGACTAGCTAAAGTCAACATAGCTAGAGCTGACTAGATAAAATCAACAATTTTGACGCCCACACAATACCAGATAATGAAATCAACGCCTCACTGACTATGATATTGTGGCACCCAAAAATTCTCACTCACAAATATTTTAGAAGATGCTCCCTTATGGATTAATCAAATAATTTAATAACCCAACATTTTATATAATAGTCAATTCAAATATTCTTCACATTCCACAATGTATAGAAAGGTAACTCTAGAGTCAATAAAGTACCTCCAAAATATATTATTCCATTACAAAATGAAGGCTTAGGGCGAATATCTTTTACAATCAATCTGAAATCTTAGTGCAAATTTGTCTTCAAATTCAATTCTAAATAATGATTCTTCAATGTTTACCCTTCAGACTGGCAAGATACACTGCTATGATATCACTAAAATATCCCCTATGTATATCTGATCTAGATTTTTCTAAATGTTTCTCAAGAATTATAACAAACAATTTGCATGCAAATCGATTTCTATTTATCCAACATATTATATGGAAAATCATATAATATCAGATTGAAAGAGAGATCTGAAATTAAATATCAATATTGCCATCATAATAGATAAATCATTACAACCTTGTTTTTCAAACAAATATGAAATACCTCAATTACTGCAAGTTTGTCTTCAGATGAAGACTTCACAAATTTGCCCAGCTGTGAACTCCGTCACGAATCCACCAAAGAAATGAATTGGGTTTCTGTCCAATCCACTTAGAAATCTTGAAGATTTCCGTCCTCAGGCTTTTAGAACTGAAAGCCAAAGCTTCCTAGATTTCCAAGAGAAAACAATAATCAAGCATAAACCAAGCATACCGAGAGTGAGCTGCTCAATGTTCTTTAATAGTACATCCCCGTGACTCTTCGTTTTCCTTTTGCCTGTCTCTTCGTATTCCTTTCCGTTGTCTCTTTATTATCCCCCTCTTTAAATTGTAATGACCTTATTAATTTTTACTAAGCTCCATAAAAATGATTTTAATAGTTTATTAAATAATAAAATTAAGTTGTCCTTAAATTTGATATAATTCGACAACTTAAAACTTAATTATTTAATTGACTTCGAATGTTTGAAAAGTGGGACATTATAGGTAGTAAAATCCTTTCATTTTGTGTAGGAATATGGAAAGTCATTAAAAAAGCTGAAAAACCACTTTGCATAAGTTCAAGGTTGCTAGGAGACTAGTATTGCTACAGGTAAGGGAGATGAGTACAATACTAGTAAATTGTCTGATAAAAAGGAGATGGGTACTTGGAGATGCCATATGCATATATACGTATAAGTAATCAATCATATATATAATTTGGTCAAAAGTAACAACTGATATTCAAATAATAAAGTTTAAATTTTAAAGTCAAAACTGTTAAGTTTACGAGTTTACATTTTTAACATAAATTCTAAATTTAAAACTTGAAATACAATTTAAATTTTATAGTTAAAACTTTTAACTTTATATATATGGCAAAAGCTTAAAAACTATTAACGAAAATTTTAAAATTTAACCTAAATTTATACTAGCTTATAAGTTTTCAACTTTTAAGAGTTTGTTTTATGGGATTAACATTAAACTTTAGGCTTTTATCAACACTAAAGAGAACAATGAAAAAATAAAAATTGAAAGTGGAAACTTACTTTCATAGCCGTTGCTTTTATGAGATCTCTTTGCTGCTTGCTGTCTACCATGGCATTTGATATTCGTGTTTATCATCATTTCTACTCTCAAATAAGAATGAAATGGTAATTCTTTTTGCCCAAAATAGGCATAAATTAGTAATAATTCATCCCTTCTAATAGTCACATTTTTAGGATTTTGTTCCCATGTTTAGTGACTTTTTAAAAGAGAAATGTGTCAATACATGAACGAGACATTCCTGTCATGAGAGACAATTCTATTCCCTTCTCTGGTAATAGAGAGCATCACATGCCTAGAGATGCAACTCATGGGTCTGGAGATGAATATCCCTGCAACTATGTATAAGTTACTTTGCAAACTTTTACAACTCAAAACTTTACTACCTATTGTTGAACCTAAATTAAGTCTCTATAATATGATAACCTACTAAATAGGAAAAAAAGCAGAAGACATATAGATATTCATAGATGCTAGTCCTCAATGTAGTTTGAGGCTATAAGAGGAGCTGTTTATAGGACGGGGGTATCAAAAGGTGTTAAATAAGAGATATGAAGACTACAATGCCACTAGGTGGCAACAAAGGGCTATGGGTGACAAACAATGTAGATGATAAAAGAAAAGTAAATAGCACTACTATGCTACCTAATACACGAACAACAAACATTCCTACTACAAATGAACTTGCCAAATAAAAGAGTAGGGTCAAGGATATAATCTTCCCCTTGGCTTGTGACTCCTTGTGAAAGATGGTTGTAGAGGGAAATCAAGACAGATAGATGACTTTATTAAACCATATTAAAGTATCATTGTAAAATTTAGTATGTAATGGCTAGTTAGTCTTTAGAATATATTTTAGGAATATTCTTTAGTCTTTTTGTTGTCTTTCTTACCCTTTTGCTTTATCAATTGTTGCTCTTATCCTTTACGGATAAGACTTTTGTAACTCTTATTTAAGGAGAGTTTTGCTACTTTTTTTCTAGTAGGTAATAGCTGCTAGGGGCAGCGTCCATTGTATTAAGCTCAAAAAATACATATTACATTGTTTATCGATGAATAGGCATGAAAGCCTGCATAACTCCCCACATTCCTGATACATACCAGCCCTTAGGCAAAAACCTAACACAACAATGACTTCACTACCCCCCCCCCGCCCAACTCTCAACTGCCCCCAAAAAAATGTCACCAACACAAAATGTTGACACCATTATCCTATAATTTCACCTACACATACTGCCAGACTAATAGTACAAACTATACATGACTTTAACAAAATTTTGGGGAAACTCCCTATTGGCTAACAAATTTATCCTGTGATAAATAATTCAATTTTTGACTCTAGCCCTTTAATTAAAGTACAAATCTATCATCAACAGTTGGGTAAATTATTACTAATTTCCCTCTGAATTTCAAAAGGTACAGCTCCCTTGTATGATATTCTAATGAATAACAACTAAACTAACATTCATGTATACTTTTAACCAAGAAGTACATAAGGCAACAAATATTCATCCATCAATATGCAATGAATATGAAGTTCACACTTTTATGAATTGCTAATTCTCAGAAAACAAAGTTTCTGTTTGCCAATGAATTATAAACATCTACTTATGATTCCAATAGACCAAATCATAAACACATATTCACATAAATTTGAAAATAGAGATAGATTTAATAGCTGAGAATTAAAATCCACACAGAAACTTCAATTCCCATAAGTCAAAACTCACAGATTTAGACTCGCCAAAAAACTAACTTTCTTATTCACAGATAAAAAATGTATTTCAAAGTATCAAAATAGCATATGCAGTCTATGGAAACCAAAAATATTCGGACCCTCATGATGTCTTTCGATTTCATATATATAGCTTTATGCTAACCATCATTAAAACATTGGAGTTTAAACTAACCCCAGTACAAATTATAATGTAGTTTTTAAAACTAAGTCTTGTTAAATTGAAAAGATAACTGCATTAAGCTAAAACAGGAATATGAAATGTAGAAGTAAAATTATGGCCCAGCAGACGCTCTAGAACTCGCGGACTAGTTTTGGTCGGCAGGAGGGATACGTGTCTCTTTCCAGTCCTTATAGGCTGCCACAAACTCCCGAATTCCCTGAGAATTAGGGATGTTGATATGCGTAATGCGTTGCCTCCATACCTCTTTCTCCCTCTTAATTTTTGCTACTTTTGCTGCATGCTTTGAGATTTGATCCACACACAGATACAACAAAGACTCAGTCCTTGCCACTTTTGAAAAATCCTCAATTGATAGATTCTTACTCTCTTTTATTTGCTCCATTACTTGCTGAAAAGCTTTGACAATAGCATCCATGTCCTTTTCAACAATGCCATCTTCCTAAATATAAGTAGCATTTATGCATTTAAGATCATTCACCAAGCATTGAGTGAGGTTTTTAAGTTCTTTCTCTAATTTCACGAACTCACCTCTACCTAGTTTTACTACAGAGTTCCTCCAATCCATATTTTTCTTATAGGCATATAGTAGACCATCGTCCATATTCTTGATAGGCTTTTCAGATAAAAAATTCACAACCCCGTATCTCAGACATTTGAAGTACTACTGTTTCCCATTTAGTCCCTTCTTTCTCCCAAGTGAGAGCTTGTGTCTGTAGCTCACCAATGGCTGCAACATCATCATAGACCTGCTTGGAATCGGTAATGTATTTACTACCTTCCTTAATTACTCCATCTAACCAATCATCAAAAACCTCCAATATCATTTTACCTCTCTGAATTCAACCTAGAAACTTCTGACTGGCTGAAGATTTTGGATCAAATGACTGAGGTGCTTGAGAGATCGGTTGTGGGCTGGGACTACGGATAGCATCAATATACTCTGCCATTGCCCTCACTATTTGTTTTAATTCCTGTTTGTCCTTCCCATCCTTCCATGATCTGTTTGGCATCTTCTTGGCATAAATCTCAAAATGATGGTTGTTTGCAACTCTATTTGCAACTACTAGGTTTATCTTCTCCACAGTGAAGCCCTTAACTGTAGGATCTGGAACTTCATCCTCCGTTAGGGTTTAGCAACTTTGGCTACCCAATTTCCCGTGTCCAGGTCTATATCCATTCTGGAGGTAATGTTCAGCTTTTTGGGCTTTGGGGTTTTTCCAATATATTTGCTTACCATATCTTCAAGGGGAAGAGAAACTTCAACAATGTTGTGTTTCTTGCTAATAGAGGCCTCTAGCCACTTAGGAGTAGCCTTAGAAGTCTTTTTGCTAAGGGAAGACTGTTTTGGAGTTGAGTGTATTACCACAATTGAATCAACAAGGTTCATCATGTTGCCAAGATTGATGGTGTCCTCTACTTGATACTCTGTTCTTGCCTTTGGGGAATCAACACCTTGATCAACCTCTTCGCCTAAATCTAAGTCTATAACTGTTTTCTCAACATATCCCTCTTTTCTCATGCCTTTGGTCTTAGACCTGGTGGTTCGAACAGGTAAGCTAATCACTAGGACACTCTTGGGCTTTTTGCTAGGAACAAACCTCTTGGCTTTAGTTTTAGTGGTACCTGCATCACAAGTTTTAACATCTTTATTAGAACAAGAAACATGGGATGAAGATTTGAGGGTCAGCTTTGATTCAGGCTATTCATCAGTTTGGACTTTCTTCAATCTTTGTTATCTTAGCCACTTCTCTGTTCTCCTTATCATAGGGAACGTTCTCATTTCCATCTGGTCTTTCTCTGCTCTTGTCCAATCTACCTCCGGGAGTGTCTATTGTTTGATTTGTTCATACTGAGGATCCATTAAAGTACTCTCATCTTCTTTTACACCACTGATATCCATTTTCAAACCCAAGGTAAGAATTTGTTGTACGGAGAACCTGCTCCAAAGTCTTCTTCTTACCTCCATTTCATCTGGGCAATTCTCCCAAAAGTCCTCCATGTGTGGCATAGGTAGAAACTGCCCTCCCAAGTTCAAAGGCTCTCTGCCAAATCCCTTATCAAAATTTGGCCTGGCTTTGTAATATTTAAAGTTAAACTTCTTCAAATCAACTCCCATCGAAATAGATTTGCATATACAGAGTCCTAGCTCAATAGGAAAAGAGATCCCTTGATCATCTTTTGGTGGAAATGTCTTACTTACATGAGCCAACTGCCTGCATAATTCAACCAACACAAAACAATCTAATGCATATTGAGGTAGCTTTGTTGGTTCACCTTCGAACCCTCCAACTCTGATGTAGGTAAAGTGTGGAAATTGAATGAAGAAGCTACCATAAACACTTACCAATTGCATTGCCTCTTCGGATATTCTCTTCTCTAGGCTCCCTGTCAATTTATGAATCAATCTACTAGTAAAAACATCATTAACTCTCCTGTAGTTCTTATGGCATCTTTCTTTCTGCACTTGAGGATAATAGTCGTAAATTCTAATATTTTCTGTCCAGGGCTCGTGAGGTATACCCACCCAATCTCTGGTACAAGCTGGGCAGTAAAAGAGATACGAGGACATACAAAAATCCCTGTGACCCAGATGACCAAGAGTCAATTGATCATGAAGAGCTTCGGCTATTACCTCCACCCAGTCGAGGTATTGTGTACCTTGCAGAATAATTTGGATGAAGAAGTACATCTAGTCTTGAAAATGCTAGGCTTGGTTAGTTCCCCTAACTCTATGCAATAGCATCATCAAGTCCCTCACATACGACTTCATGTGCTCTCTGGTAAGAGGCTTGGGTAACCTCGAACCGCCTTTTTGGAATTTCAGCAACCAGCTTTTGGCTATAACACTTCTATATTGTGATTTCTTCTCAGTGAAATGACTCAGACAATGAAGGGGCAAAATTTGAATATGTCTCTTTCTCCGGAATCCTCATGATAGACATAATGGTTTCTCTATTAATTGACAACAAAATGTCTCCATTATCCTTTCTAATGGAGGAGTGGTGGCAAGAATCATATCTGCTCATACATTCACGAACTAGCTTAGGGCATATTATGGCTGTGGGAAAAGCTGCGGCTTCCACAAGGCCACTTTCTGCGATTTCTCTCATAAAAGGGGATTCTTAACTCTTTTCCTAAAATACTCTAAATCATAATGTGCAAGAAATGTGTCCTTAAGCTCAAGAGACGAACAAACCAGACTAGATGCATTCTCAAAAATTTGAAAGGCAGTCTTCATGGCGACTCTACTAAATTGACTAAACAGTTGAACTTCACAAACACAAGTACTGCCAAATTAGTAACAGAGGTGGGAATGCCGAAACTTACCTTCACCAACTTGAAATTCCTGCAATTCCAGGACTAGAGAAACCCTCTTTACCTCCTGCTCGCTCTCCTTCACTTGCCAAATTGGTGTCTTTTTAATCATTAGATGAGCTTTTAATTACTACTTAAGAGGATGAAATCTCGGAGAGTAATTACTAAATCTTCTTACTCGTGCCGAATTAATGCAACAAGGCACTTCCTCCAATGTAAGCATTTATTACTTGTCATTTCGCTGCGTAAGCTTACCATACAATGATTACTTTTCCCTTTTTCAGAAACTTTTTAAAAATTCATATTCATAAGATGCCCCGAATATTTCCTTTTTTCGCCGGCTAGTTCCCTTTTAAACCGCCCGCTTTTTTCCTTTATGTTTATATGATGTACCTCCGAACCACTTGAGCCAAATGAGCCTTGGAAAAAGAAGTTCAACAAGTTCAAGTTCATCCAGCTTGCTGATTTCACTTTGAAGATCAAAATTAATCAAGAAAGAAAGGACATGGACTGACGCGACAGTTTGACAAGACCGACAATGGTTGAACCGTGAACCCATTGAACCCGTTGAACTCAAGTTCAATCAGTTCAACGACTTATCTCCCACAGACTTGAACGCCGAAAACAAAAAGGCTTAGATGCATTGGACAAACATTGAACTTGTTGAACCGGGTGAACTCAAAGAACTTTCGAAAAGGTTTAAGCCCAGAGTTCAATGTTTTCGTTTTATCTTCGAGCCGACACTTAATGCAAGGTTTTAAAGGAAAAATAATATTCAAAGGGGCCCGATATTTCCATAAAAGGGGATTCAGCTTCAATTTTTACCAAACAAAGTTACACCAAATTGAATTAGGGGTAAAAATTGGCGTCGAGATAACACTCCCAAACTGCTATACCTTCATTTGTCCCTTTAGCTTCAGCTTCTCTGCACTGGGCTTCACGAGGCAGCCTAGACCACAATTTTCATAGATGGTCAACTTGTTAGCATTCAACGGGACCGAACCAACATCATCCCCAATGTCATTGGTTTTGTCAGGTCCAATTTCTTCTTCCTCTTCATTGCTGGTGGCAAGGCCTTGAATCCTTAGTTACTCCTGCACCCAGCCATCACCTTTTTTCTTCATGATACCTGTGAGCCTGTGAGCTCTCTCCCTATGAAGGAAATCGACTTTGTGGTTGGGACCAAAGGCAACTTCTACATTGCTATCCCATTACACTTGACCACAGTCTTGTGGGCGGGGAATGTGTCTGTCATTGTCAATGTTTTCCAATACATCCACAATTTCACTAAGGTAGGGCTTCTTGAAGAGTTTTTGACACAACACCAACGACCCATCCTTCAATTCCCCAACGTCCAGAATGATAGACAAGAACATGGCCGTCAGGCTCCGTTAATTCATTCCCCAAAATAGTCTCCACGGCATGGACCATCAAAGAATGGCCATATGTAAGAATCATCTTGAGCCGCTTCTCAGTGACTTCCCCAAGGAACACCATTTGACGCTTCCTAGAAATTAGTTGAATCAGAGTCTTCATTTTCACCCTTGAATGCCAGATAATTTCAGAGCCAACGAAGTGAATATCCTCCACAATCGAGGTTGATAAATAAGCATCTCTACATAGTCATCATGGCAATGTAATCTCCCTTCCCAAAGCGGTCTCACCATGATGCACATTAGTCCAGATCCATCATGTCATATCTCTCAAATTTGTAGAGGAGGTAGGGTATTTAATTTGAATTAAGCACTTCACACGTTCTCGAGGATCGTCAGATAGCTCCATGATAATGGTTTAGCAAGTTGGCCATTGTACCTATCGACACATCCTCCAACACCTTTCTTGGCATCACTTCAGGTGTTAAGTGTGTTACTTGCATTCCTCCAAGGCATGTGATTGTGAGCCTTCAAGTACGTAGCATTCGTAACCACCTATAGTTATTATGAAGTGACAACAACCTAAGGGCTGGTCACAATCCAATGCCAATGTCATTGTTTGGCCCTCTTATTCGCATGGGTCTTGACGCCAGGTGAGCTAGGAGGGTTGTTGATTGCCCTTTTGGCACTCTCATCAGCAAGGGGATTGCTCCGTTCTTGTTAAATTTTTTATCCATAGCTGTGTAGCCACCCCATGAGTCACTCCAAAATTAGGCTTTATTGCCTTTTGCTATGTCCCATGAAATGCTATCAAGGATTAGTTTTCTACTTAAGAAATTCCGAACTTTGGAACCTTTTGGTGGATTGGCTGTTCTAAAGATGTTACTTGGAGCTGTCCCATTTAGATGTTTCTTTTGAAGTATCTTTACCGATTTCTTATGTGGTTCTCTGTATATTTTCCATACCAGTTTTTTCCCTAGAGCCTTGCTTTGTCATTGTTGATTTTCTAATCCAATACCTCCTACTTCAATAGATTTGCAAATTTTATCCCAACCTATCACTGCTAATTGCTTATCTTATGAGACTCCTTGCCATTAGAAGGTTCTCATTTTTCTCTCTAATTTGGTTCTAGCTCCTGGTGGTAGGGGTAGTCATGCCATTTGGTATATTGGGGTTGATGTCAGAATTGCTTTTAGCATTGTTGCCCTACTTGCTATGGACAACCACCTACCTTTCCATGACTCGATCTTTTGATCCATTCTTTTTCATATTGGATCCCACATCTTGTTTGTCCTATTGCCCTTATCTAGTGGAAGTCCTAAGTATTTACATGGTAGGTTGCTCTTTTTGAAACCTAGCATGTTACATTTTTCCAGTTCTTCCCTTGGATTTGGATTAGTGTTGAAGAAGAATATTTCTGATTTTTCATAACTCTCACTCTGTCCTAATGCATTTGTGTATAAATTTAAGATTCTTTTGAATTGTTTAGCTTCTTTCTTTTTCCCTGCCCTAAAGAGCATCGTGTCATCTGCAAATTATTGATGTGTGATATTAATTATTCCTTCTGTAACTTTGATTCCTGTGATTTCCTCATTTTCTTGGGCTTTGCTAATGGATTTGCCTAGTGCTTCTGCCATTATTATAAATAAGAAGAGGGACAATGGATCCCCTTGTTTAAGTCTTCTTGATATGTTAAAGTAACCTTCCGGGATTCCATTAACCAATATGGAAAATCTAGGACTAGATATACAATTAAATATCAAATTGATCCATTGTTTTGCAAAATCAAAAGCTTCTAAGCATTTACTCAGAATTCTCCAATCTACTTTGTCATATGCCTTCTTAATGTATAGTTTTACGAGCATGCTTGGTTTTGAGTTATGCTGGACTGAGTGTATTATTTCCTAAGCAATGATTATTCCATCGAAAATGGATCTTTCTTGGACAAATCCAGTCTGTTACTCTGATATATGAATGCGAGTACTTTGTTTAGTCTGTTTGCTAGTGCTTTAGATAGAACTTTATATATTGTATTACATAGCGAAATGGGTCTATAATCATCAAGATTTTCTGATTTTTCTTTTTTTGGTATGAGTGTGATAAAGGTATTGTTAATTTCATTAAGTAGTCTTCCTGATTGTCTCATATTTTCTATTGCTTCTATCATCTCTTCTCCAAGAAAATAGCAACACTTTTGGAAAAAGCATGTAGGGTATCCATCTGGCCCAGGGGCTTTGTTTGGATGGAGTTGATTTAGAGCATTTTCTATTTTTGCTAATTTTAATTTCTGTGTCAGCACTCAGTTTTGTTCCTCTGTGATGATTCTTGGAATGTTTTCTAACATCTTCCTTTGTGAATTTGAGTCTGAACTTCCCAATTATTTAAGATGTTCCTAAAAAAAGGTAACAATTTCATCTGCTTTGTCAACTATGTTATCTCTTTCTCCTTTGATTTTGAGGATCCTATTTATGTTTCTCCTTTGTTTTGTGCCGTTGTGAAAGAATTTGGAATTTCTATCTCCCTATGCAAGCCAATGTTCTCTCAATTTTTGTTTCCAATATATATTTTTTTGTCAATATATCCTCATATTTGTTAAGTAGTTCCTTCTCCTTTTGATATTTCTCCCGATCCATGCCTACTCTTTTTACTTATTTGTTGAGATTATCAATTTCTTCTTCTACCCTTTCTTTTTTTGAAAATATATTTTTTAAAATGCTTTTTATTTCATTGAAGTAGTTTTTGTTTGATTACTTTTAATTTTGAAATAAAACAGAACATATTTGAGCCTATGAACCGTTCCTCTTTCCACCATTTTCTACTAATTCAAAAAATTCCTTGTCTTCCATCCATATTTTTTCAAATTTGAAGGGACAATTTTGAGGTTTCTTGTCTTCTACAATTGTGAGTTGTTCTAGGAAATGGTCTGAGCCCTCATTAGACATGATTTTGGTGCTCAACATATTTGTGAACACTGATAGATCTCCTTTAAAGAAGAATCTATCCAATTTCTCAACAATGTGACTAAATCACCTTCTATTGTTCCATGTGAATGTTCCTTTCTCAGTGACTATCTCCATTAGACTGTTCTTATGTACCTGTTCTTTGAAATCTCTTTGAGCTCGTGTTTCATTCTGATTGCCTCCTTTTTTTGTGAAGGATACATTATTGCATTGAAATCTCCACCTATAATGTAATTGAAGTCTGTGTTGTGATCCAAGAATGCCCCTATCTCTTCCCGTACCTCCTTTTTATTGCTCTATGTGGGGCCGTATACGTTCATTAGGAAAGAGATGAGTTAGCTATTCACACTCTTAACCCACTCACCTTGCTTCTTGGAGATTATCTTTCCATAGTTAACCCTTCTTGGGTCCCAAATTATCGCTAAACCTCCTTATGCCCCTTTTGCTGGCACACTCTATTCTCCAAAGGCCTGTTTTCTTCTTAAAGTTGTTCATTTCCTCTATGTTTAGTTGAGTTTCCTGTATCCTTAATATCTTTGTATTGTTTACTGAAATGCTGCGTTTTATTAAATGCCACTTCTTACATTCCAGACTGTCAACTTCATTTCTCCTTGGGCAGGACCTTCCCCTTCCCAGCATATAATAATGATGTGATTTTAGCTTGATCCTTTGCTGCTCCTGCTAATTTTCTTAATTCAATTAATGACTTTCTTCCTCTTTTCTTTGCAGACTTTCCATAATCAGGGGTTTCTTTATTTGCGCAGTCTCGGTGAAGCCCTAACTTTTCTTCCTTCATCTTCTTTCTTATATCTTGTTTTGTTATTCCAAATAAGGCTTTTACTTCTTCATTTTCCATGGCCTCATACTCCAGTATTTCTTTAATTAACTTCTCCTTTTCCTTCGCTATTTCTTTATTTTCTTCATCTTCTACCTCATACTCTACTTCCAATTGCTGGTTTAAGCCCATTAAGTCATAAATCACTTCTAGCTCTACAGGGATTAATTCTTCTTCCTCGAGTTCCTGAATTTCTCCTTCCTTTGTGCTGTCTATATTTTCTTTCCCTCCTTTTGTTGTTCCTTCTTCCATCTTGAGATTTCTCTCTTTTTCTTTTCTTTCATATGTTTCATCAATTATTGCCAGTTGCTCTTTTACTTCCTCTTGGAAGGCTTCTGATCCCAATATTAATTGATTTAGTGATTCTCTGTTTTCAGAAATGGCTCTTATCAATTCCTCCTAGGTTTTTTGAGGGTTTATATTGTCCCCTTCGTTTATCTCCTTGTTTTTTGAAACTAGGGTTTCTACCGTGAAACCCCCAATTTCAGTATTGGAATTTATACAAAAATCCCCTCTTCGTGTGGAACTCTTTGTGCCTTTGTGTGTTCTTTATTTACAGTCTTGTTACTCTTTTTTGTTACCAGATTTCCATTTATTCTCCCATTATAAAATTCTGATTTAATTAGTAAAACCCCTTGTACAGTAACTAATTCAAGGGATTCCAAAAATTCCATCATATGGATCCATATCTATCAATAATTTGACTTCTCCAATTTTGTTGGTTAGATATTTCTCTTCTAATCCTATAAAGGAGCCCATGGTGTTACCAATGACTTCTAGGGTTTCAATATGAAGATATTTTGCTAGCAAATTTCCTATTTTAACCCATTTCAGAATTTATTTTGGTTTATAAAAGCTAGGGTTAAAGTTTGGTTGCCAATCTATGCAATGAAAATTGAAAACTTCAAAAATTAATTGATCTCCATGTAAAATTTCCTCCTTTATTATTTCATTTTTATATTCTATAAACAAACATTCTTTTGCTAGGATCGAGATACTTATCTGGCTTGGAAAATTGCAATTACACCAATTTACCATCTTTTCTATTGACTGACCTGAGCCACTTCATTTTGGAAATAATCAGTATTCCTTGCAGGGTTCCCACCTGGGTTTCATGATATTAGTTGGAAATTGGAATGATGAATGCTTTGCTATCTGCTCTTTGCTTTTTTTTGCAGACTGATTGAATTTCTCCTTGCCCTAATATGTTGAGGTGTCCTTCGTTGATCCAACCAATTGTTCCTTCCAAGTGGTATCCTATCGGCTCCGGTCGCCAATTATGAAATTTTGGACTGAAATCTTGCAGGGATGTATTTCGTAGGTGTTTTTCCCCACCCGCCATAGTATTCCTGAGATTTTCGCATTTTCGCATGGCAGAGCTATATTTTTTGCTAATATGCTTTATCTTATACATTTTCTATTTTTTTAGTGCCTAGGGTTTGATTGAGAAAATCTAGTTATTTTTTTCCATTTTTTATTAGCAAAAAATATTCAGATTTTGCAAAACTAGGGTTCCTTTATTTTCTATGGTTACACGTTGGCAGGGGGAAGACTTCATTATCCAACATCATGTTGGAAGGCAACAAACACTTTACTTGTAAGAACTACAACACATGGAAACAACACATGCTCATGATCTTCAAGTATAGATTCTTCTATAATATTATCCTTGATACTAACACTCCACCAAAGGTTTGGGTAAAGAGGATGTCAAGTTTGATGAGCGTGATCAAGAAGTCGTCGTGTTGATAAAGTTATCAAGGATTGATGAAATGCTTTTGGAAATTCAAACAAGAAAAATCTTTGCAAAAACTTTGAAGCACCTATGAAATTCGCACAAGACGTTAGATAAAGGTAGGGCCTTCTTCCTAAAAAATATTCTTTTCTCAATCATGATGGATGAGAAAATGTCTTTTCAGGAGAATTTGATGAAGATCAAAGATATTCGCTATCAATTGTCAGCCATAGGCCACAAGACAGAAGAGGAAGATATGGTGGACATAACACTAAAAAGCTTACCATGGTTCATGAACATTTTATCAAGACACTCAATATTACATCTACTATTGTTGATTTGAAGTTCGAAGAGTTGTGCAATAAGCACATGCAGTGGGACAAATGGAAGGAACAGTTTGGAAGTGGTAGTGATACGTAGAGTGTGGAATAGGCTTTTGAAGCCAAGAACAATGCAAAAGAAAATGGCCTCAAAAGAAAGGACAAGAGAATAATGAAAAGACTTAAAGAGTTTGAAAATATTGCGTGTCACTATTGCAGTATTTTGGGCCACATGAAGAAGCATTATAGAAAGAGGTTGAATGAGAAGAAATCTAATCTAGGAGGGCCTCAATCAAAGGCTCATCTCATAGAGCATTTTGAGGAGTCAACCTTCTATGCTTTCATGGCCAAATGACCAACAAATTAGTCAGTCTTTAATGTGGTACATTGATTCTAGAGCATCTCAACATTTTAGCCACCGAAAAGATTGGTTCATGGAGTACATAGTTTGGTCAAATTCAACGATTTTTGGTGGTGGTGAGTACATAGTTGTTGGCAGAATAAATGTGCATATATATTTTGGAGGGAAAAAACTCATTTTTTTCAACGTGTACTATGTCTCGAGAATGGAGCTAAATTTGCTCTCAGTGAGTAAAATTATGTATGTCTCGAGAACGGAGCTAAATTTGCTCATTGTGAGTCAAATTATGTGCCAGTGTCCCAATTTGGATGGCCTATTAAGCCAACACAAATGCTATGTTGTTGACAAGGAGTCTAAGAAAACCATCATTGTTGGTATCAAAGATTATGGTTTGTATTGGCTTGTTGATACTAGACATGTTTAGGTATGTGCATTGCCAATCAAGAGTGCATTTGATAACGGTATGCTATGGCATTAGTGGTATGGGTACCTCAATTTGACCTACCTCTCTTAGTTGGCATGAGAGAAATTGTTGAGTGATTACATGACTATTAATTGTAGGTATAGGGTGTTTGTAGAGCTTGCCAAGCAAGGAAGCAACACAAGAGCTCCTTTTTCAGGTGGACAGGTTTGGAGAGCCTTGAGCGTCTTACAGTTGGTTCATGCAAACATTTGTGAACTGATGAATATGACATCAACCACTGGTACCATGTACTTTCTTTTGTTTGTTGATGATTTTAAGAGGAAAATGTGGGTGCTTTTCTTGAAATCAAAATCATGCATTTAGGAATTTCAAAAGTTCAAATCATTAGTAGATAAAGAATCAGGTTGTAACATTATAACCCTTAGATCTGGTACGGGAGGCTAATTTTGGTCAAACAAATTCAATAAATTTTGTGCTAAACAAGGAATCAAGAGGCAACATGCAACATGCTATATTGCATAGCAGAGTGGAGTAGTTGAGAGAAGGAACCGTACAATTACGGAGATGGACTGATTTGTGTTGGAGAACATAAGTGTTCCCAAGAAGTTTTGGGCTGAGGCAATTTACATTGCAGTTTATCTACTCAACAAGTCTTCGACATAGGCAGTGAAGAAGAAAACCCCATTGGAATCTTGGTCTAGGAGGAAATCAAAAGTGAGTCATCTTAATTTCTACAGTTCTATAGCATATGTCTACATTCTAGATGCCAAGAGAACCAAGTTGGATCCTAAGAGTAAGAAGGTCACGCTCATAGCTTACAATGAAAATCATAAGGTCTACATGCTGATTGTTGTTGGCATTGGCTGCTTGAATTTCAATAGGGATGTTGTTATCGATAAAGAGGTTGGGCCTTTTAAGCCATCTTCATAAATCAAGATTTCTAAAGATCAGCTTATTAAGGCTAAGGATTTAGTAGTTCAACTTTCATTGGCTCCACTTGAAGGGGGGGGGATTTTGAGCATGAGGAGTCTCCCAGGCAAAATGACAATACTGGAAGAATTTCTTGATGATACCTAGATCAACATCTAGATGACATAAAAACAAGTAACCAAATTCATGGTGGAAATATAGATTTGGCTGAAGATGCTCCTAAAAAGAGACCAAAGTGGTGGGAAAGTGTCATATTGGTGATGGGATCATGAAATGATTGAGGGTAGATCATCCAGAGGCAAGAGCAAGAACACAATTAACTTTTGCTTCTAGCCAATTTTCAAGGAGCTCACAATCCCCATGCTTTTGTGGAGGCAAAAGGAAAACCTGAATGGGAGAAGGACATAGAAACCAAATATAAGATTCTTTTGAAAAATAAGACTTGGGTTCTTTCAGATCTTCCACTAGGGAATGATCCCATTGGTTGCAAAAGGGTGTATAGAGTTCATGGTACATTTAACAAGTACAAAGCATGGTTGGTCACATAGGCTTCTGATAAAGAGAAGGCTTCGAATATGAGGAAACCTTTGCGCCTACAACACAAATGCGTACCATCCATTTAGTTTTGGCTATGGTAGCTTAGTTTTCTTGGAAATTCCATCAAATGGACATAAAAGTGCATTCCTCAATGACGACTTGGAGGAAGAAGTGTACATGTCTCAGCTTTAGGGATTTCAAGTTGCAGGAAAGCAACATATGGCACAAAGCATGCATCTTGGGCATGGTACATTAAAATTGACAAGTATTTGGTCAAACATTTTTGATTTAGGATTCCACATTGATGCCTTGGTGTAGAAGTTTGGCAAATAGGTGGTGGTATTTTTCATTTCCCAATCTAAATATGCTAGTAGTTTGCTCGACAAGTTCAAAATGACATATTGCAAAATCTCGTCTACACCTATGGAGAAAGGGTTGAAACTTTCAACCAACATACACCCACATGTAATAAATGAGTCAATATTCAAGCAACTAGTGGGAAGCCTTATCTATCTTACAACTACTAGACCTAAATTGAGCTATGCCATGAGTTTTATTTCCATGTTCATGACAACACCAAAGGCAGGACATTGGGTTGCAATGACGTGGGTGTTGAGATATGTGAAAGGGACACTTGACTTTGGTATTTTGCACAATAGAGGAAAAGTTTGCAGGCTGGTTGAGTTCACAGTTTTAGATTCGATAGGTTTTGCCAATGATAGAAAATCCACTTTTGAATAAGTATTTAATCTTGGCAAGGGTGCAATCACACGGAATAGTAGGAAGGAGCAGGTAGTAGCTCTTCCTTGACAAAAGGAGAGTATCGAGGAACAATAAAAGCAACAAGCAAGGTAGTATGGCTTTAAAGGATGCTTTCAGACATGAAAATGTCTCAAGTAGGGTCTTCACCCTTGTTTTGTGATAAGCAAGGGGTACTAAAGCTTCCACAATTGTACCAAACATGTGGAGCTTCCTTGTCATTTCATTAGACAACATGTAGAAGATGGATTGGTTGCAGTATTGTCTTTTTGGGGATTAAACTGCAAACATTCTTACCAAGTTTTTGAGTATTGACAAATTTGTAATATTTTGGGATAAACTTGGTGTAGTTAGTAGATTGACCATTATGGGAGAGTATTAGAGTATATTGTAATATTTAGTATATAATGGTCAATTAGTCTTTGGGCTAGACTTTAGGAATATTCTTTATTCTTTTAGTTCTTATCCTTTTGCTTTATTAGTTGTTTTTTTTCTTTACAGAAAGCTTTTGTAACTCTTGTTTAAGGAGAGTTTCACTCCTTTGTTTAATATCAAATATCTTGTTAATCATTCTATGTCTTATATTTTTTCGTAATAGACTATAGTGGGGATTTCAAAGGGTTAGTATACTTTGATAGTCTGTCTTTATTTTTGATTCTTCCCTTTACATAGATTTGTCTTTGCAATGCAAGCTCCTGTAACCTTAAATACTCTTCTTCTCAAAGGAATATGCAAGAGCATTGGTGTTATCTATGAATAATCAAAAGGGGCATCCTGTGTATATGAATCTAAACCCTAAAGTGTATGTTTGAGTTGATGCCTTTAGCTGTCCAAGGACATCAACTAAAACATTGCTGCTATACAATGCCTTTGGTTGGGCCAAAGGCACTGACCACCAACAAACCTAAATGAGAAGGCGAGCTAGAGGAAAAATCAATGGATAGGGTGACAAATCTGTTGACATAAAGGTGATATGATGGATGACAGTTGATGACACATCCCTCACAAAGTATTGAAAGCAGTCTTGCCTCAATTTTTTGGCAGGTGTGAACATTTGCTTTAGGAGATTAATGTGTTGAGATGAGTGATACTAAAAGCAAGAAGGTATATACATATGCCCTCTCAAAGCTTATAACTCGTCACAATAGTGTAACAAGTTATGGTGCTTCATAAACTACATATGTCTTATGAATGGAAGTAAATAAATCTATCTATCTATATGTGTGTGTGTGTGTGTAAGACCAACTTATCATCTCTGATTTTTGGTGCTAGCTTATGTATAGTGAATAGGTGCGAGGATGGGTCTTTTAGGCCTGCAATTTATTACAAAAAAGAAACCATCACTACCAATAATGTTCCTTGGTGTTCTTTGGATTGTTCCACTTGGTAGGATGGATAGACTTGCTCCAATGTAGGGCAAGACGTGCTCACGAGCAATGGGGGATGAGGATAGGGGAACAATTTTTGGGCCTAATATAGATGATGCAAATGTAGGTTTTGTTTCAAACTTTTGGATGGGTGTGTAGGTTAACTTTTTGGAAAAAATGTGCTAAGAAAATTTGTATGATACAATTTACTTTGTAGACGATAGAAAAGTAGGTAATGATGGGATGCATATGTGATAAGTGATGTTTTGTCATTGGCAAGTCTCAGCAATGACATGTGATGAGATGGAGAGATGGTGTCCCTCCGCCTGTCTAAATTGTCTATTATGCTGTACCTATGAACTACACTCATTGTGAATATGTCTCATGCCAAAATCAATATCACTTCCAGGGCTTAGAGAGTTGGGAGGATGTGGAATGTTGTGTATGATCATGAGAGTGGTAAGAGGATGTAGATGACTCACCCATCTGGTTTCAAATGTGCCGCACAAAGAAAAGTGGCAACAGAAATACAGAAGAAAATGGTGAGTGCACCAAGAAAAAATAAACACAATATCATTAAGAACTAGGAAATGTCAAGAACACCTAAGAATATCTTAATATATAGAGGATATTTTAATTTTTGGCTTAGCTGGACATTACCAATGAAATGATAAATCAACAACTATGGTAGCATTGTTTCTTGGTTTTTGTATGTATTGGAATATTTATCTTATTCACCGTCTGAAATTCTGAACACAGTTTCCAAAAGTTTTTAAAAGCTTGTCATCAACGTCAGTTCTGGAAGCACTGTACTTTTTAAAACTGTGAGGCTATCTCATGTATTGGAATATTCATCTTATTCACAGTCTGAAATTCTAAACGAAGTTTCTAAAAGCTGAATGAATGTCAGTTCTGAAAGCACTGTACTTTATAAAACTGTTGTGATTGAGTGTGATGCTTCTAGCTTTAGAGATGGAGTGATTATTATGCAACATACTTAGAAAGTCATAAACAAAAAGCATAAAGAAAAATTAATATCCATTCATGATTAGGAAAAGCTTCCCTTAATAAATATTACAAATGAAAAGTACAGTTGATTCATTTCACACTTGGAACATGAAAATGCAATTGCATTTGAGTGTGTTTGGACTATAATAAGCAAAACTAAACCTACACTAACAAATAAACTAGTTAAATGAATAATAAAATATGATAGGGCCAAATTTGTAATTAGTTTGGGTATAGTTGACACTAAATTACATCTGCCAGATAGAGAAAAACTCAGCAAGTGTAATTTTGTTTCACAGACAATTTGTTTGGATTGAAATGAAAAAATGCAAAATTTTCCTTAACAGCAATAAAGTTATGAATCATGATGCTAGTCTTTACCAGCCAAAGTTTGACACATGATAGTTATGCTTCGCTTTAACTAATTAGAGTATTAGACTAATTTGATGCATGAGAAAGTGAAAAATTGTCCTCATGATTCTCCTATGACTTGGTGGCAGGTACTGTGCACGTGCAAAGAATGTTTTCAAGGAGTTGAATGTGACACCTTATGTTGTGGAACTTGATCTCAGAGGTCTTTCTTCTTATTTCAGACTTTTTATTGAGAATTTAAAATTTTTTATTGATAGAGAAATACTTTATGTTGCTTGCTTCAAATGATTTTTCAGGGTATATTATATTCCTTGTTGATTTAATTTTTCAATTTATGCATTCTTTGCATTTTACATCAATTTCAATTTGTTATTGAATGGAATTAACTCATTTCTTGTATGGTTGTTTTTCCTATTCATGATGAGGTGCACTTTTTATCAACTGTGTCGTCTGTTGTGTGTATGCTTGCCACATATTTCTTCCATAATTAAAGAAAAATCTGGTCTTATATGATAAAAGAATTTTTATGGAAGAAACATGAAAATAGTAAACAACCAGATACTAAAGATCATAGCATGAGAAGTTACTATTATTTCTAACAATTTCAAGAACAATGTCCATGGAGTCATGTTCAATTCTGCCATAGGCCTTGATTACTAAAATGTTTTAAACAATATTAGTATCATTATACAAGGCTCAGCAAGGCAATGAATCCGAGAAAGTTTTTCTATAGCATATGATGTATCCAGAGTTATGGTCCTTCTCAGTGTTTACAAAATTGCTTACAATTACATGGTTGAAAGTTAAAAAATAACATTTTTTTGGCCTAAGTTTCTGTTTCTGTTCGAATCCTGGTTTGGGTTTGTTAACTGCAAGCAAAGTTCAGGATCAGTATTTACCAAGTACATGAGAGAACCTATCGACTGTCTGTACTTAGATGGATCGATCAAATTTGAATCATAATGGACAAATGACTTCAGATTTGCTACCAGACAATGGTTTGCAGTCCATTTAAAATCTCTTCAAAATATTGACTACATACTTTCCTTGTCCAAGGAAAACTTCTGCTGGATTTTGCTATTCTTCTAGACCCAAAAAGTAGTGCATCAAGCTGGTGTCCTTCATATCAAATTCTTTTACCAACTCTGTCCTGTACCATTTCTTTTAACTTCCTGTGAGTATTAAATTGTCTACTTACAAGAGTAAAACAAGTAGTTTAGAATGATAATTAAATAGTAAAGGTTGGAATTTGCATCTTAGTGAAATCCAAACCTGAAAATTTTTCATCAATCTTGGAGTACCATGCGCGAGGTGCCTGTTTCAAACTACTTTTTCAATCTGCAAACATGGTTCTCATGCTTATACACCTCAAAGCCTCTTGGTTGATTTATTTACAAATTGCAACTCCTCAATCAACCCATTACGAAATGTAGTCTTCACATCCATTTGATATAAACACTAATTACAAACTGCTGGTAAAGACATAATAAATCTAATAGAGCTATACTTAAAGTTAACAACATGAGAAAAAGTCTTCTCATAGTCAACTTGCTCTCTCTGGGAGAACCCTCTAACCACAAATTGAGCTTTGAATTTTTCTACATTGCCATGTGCTGCATGTTTGATCTTGTACAACCACTTGGAGTCAATCACCGACTTCCCCTTCGGTTGAGGCATTATCTCTCACATCACTCTTCATGATGGGCTGTACACCTCTATCATGGCAGCATGCCAAACCTGTTCTCTCCCCAAAATTGGAAGGCTCTACATCATGATGGAAGACATTAGTTCCACATAATTCGGAAATATCTTGAGAGGATAACTTGCATTGAAGCATAGGAGTTCCAACTTGCTCCTGCACCTCCTGTAGTGTTTGGTTGAAACACATAGGCATCTTGGTTGAACTGAATGGAAAATAGGCATCCCCTGCACCTGCAGAAGCTTGTTGATCTGAATCAGATTTCTGTGACCTCTGATTTTTTTGATTTCTGAAGATCAGCTTTTGGTGCAGCAAGCTCTTCTATCTCTTCTTTCATCACTGGAGATTTTTGAGACTTGGAGGATCATCCATCCTCGTTGAACTTGACATCTTTGCTCACAATTACCTTTTTCTGAGATGGAATGTAGATTTTGTAAGCTTTCGAGGTCTCATTATAACCCACAAAGTTATCCTTAAATCTAGAAAGTTCAACTTGGTCCTTTTCTCGTCAGGGATATGAACATAAACATGACAACAAAACACAAAAATGTGCAACTCGAGGCTTCTCACCTATGAATGCCTCCTCTGGTGTTTTGTCCTTAAACACTTTGGGAGGACACTTGTTAAGAATATAGACAGTTGTAAGACATGCTTTTGCCTAGAGATGCATGGGTAAAGCTAAATCATGGATCATAGATTTGGCTGTCACTATGACAGACCAATTCTTCCTCTTTGTAACTCCATTTTGTGGAAAGTTGTAGGGCATTGTTAGCTCCTTGATTCCTACTTTCCTGCAAAAAATATCAAACTCATTAGAGATATGCTCCCCTCCATTGTTAGATCTTAATACAGACAACTTACCAAAGGCCTCATACTTGGTCTTCGTGAAGTAAATTCAGAACTTCCTTGAGGAATTATCGATTGAAGATATAAAGTGTTAGCTGATAAGGAACATTAGGAAATGGGTGCACATACATCCTAGTGGATTAGACCAAGAATCTCTTTCGGCCTATGTGCGGTACTAGGAAAAGTGGCCTTCACATGCTTGCTCAGTGTATAGCCCTTGCACACTTCTTTCTTCTCATCCTTGAAGTTAGGAAGATCCCTGGATCATGTCCCTCAAGAATGGAATGCCCCATAGCGCAAGTGGCTCAATCTTTTGTGCCAAAGCTCAGATAAGTTGTCACTGTCATGCACTAGAGCTCAGAGCTCTCATATCATCTCCTTGTAACCTATATAAACCACCCTCTTAAACACCTTTGGCAAACAATTGACTAGGATATGACCACCACCCCGTCTAGATGAGAACTTGTTGATCATCAAACTTAGCCTCATGTCTGAGATTTATCATTGGTAAAACTTTATTTAAGCTAGATACATACAAAATCTCAATAAGTTCAAGGATATTGCTTGATTGCCACCGGGAATGAAATGGATCCCACTCTTGCAACTGGATATGTGGCATCATCACCAAATTCTACTTGCTTGTATCTTCTCGTGATCTGTCAACAATGTGAAATTGCTAGGCTCTGCCACTGATATTGCAACATAGTGCCACATATCTCGCTTGTCCAACAACATCTGCCCCTGACACTTCCATGGGATGTAGTTAGAGGGACCTTCCAATCTGTATTCATGTTTGAGACTAAAAGTAGCCATATAGCTGCAATGGAACGTCCTGCTTAGAAAAATAGATCAGCAACCTAATATATTTTTTTAATCTCAGGTACACTGCTTTTCTCAAGCACAAATCATGGGCATTTCACTCCAGAAATCTTCTGACAGCTCCCTTTCACACTTAGCAGCCCTACTTTCTATTCAAGGATTCCTAGAAGATTTCATGAAACTACTCTGATACCATATTGAGTTTTCTATGTCATGGTAAATAGATTCAGCAGGGTAATATATATATTTAACAGGAAACTATACAAGAACAGAAACCAAAATCCTATCAAAGAAAAACCTTTGAATACTAGGTGCTAGAATCTATAGATGCATGCTGTAGGAAAAACAAGCAAAACTCGCTGAATGATTGTCAAAGCCTGTCACTGCTATTTATTAAATCTGAGTATAAAAATCTGCTAGAGAAAATAAACTAAACTGGTAGCTGCTAAACTAAAAACTCTGTGAATAAATTTGAATCTTTGCCCTTTCTCTTATAGATCTGAGAATGGTTGACTTTAGGGCTAACAGAAACAAATCTCAAACTTCAACTAGAAAACTGCATGAAGGGAAGAGATAGTGCACTCCAAGAGACAGTTAATCTTCTCTTGGAATCTGTGTTTTATTTTTTAACTTACTATTAAACTCAAAATAGGACTTCACAAAACTCAGCATTTATAGTATAACTGAGAGGAAATATCATCCTAATTTATCTTTATAAAGCTAGCACCTCACTGAAATCGAATCTGCCTGTTGACTGATGCTGTGCCCTAACTGGAATGATTGGTTGTAGAAGAAAGATTGCTGCATCCTAGCTGGAACTGCTGTTACTGTAAAAGACTGTCTGAGTTACACTACATATTCTAACATAAGGAAGAAGAGGTCTCGAAATAGTGGCAGATACTTGGATGTTGGAGAACGTTTAGGATTGTATGGGACATCTTTAGTCAAGCTTTGGGAGAAGTGAAAACTGAGAAAAATGAGTTTTTCGGACTTCTGGGTGAAACTGCCAGGTTCCAACACGGGGCAGTTTTGTCTAGATAAGCAGCAGTTTCATCAGAAAGAGGTGGAAGTTACATCAGAGATTCAGAAAGAAGCAGTAGTTCTTTCAGTGGTGGTTTGACAGTTGATAGCAGTGGTTTTATCATAAAAGTGGTTTTGTAATCTGCCCCTATGACAAGCAGCTGTTTTATTATGCAAGGAACATTTTGTGGCATTATGATTTCTCAACTGTTGAACTTCCTTCAACTTTTGATCATCTGTTCTGCATTGTAAAGCATTAATGAATTAATGTAAACTGGAATTAGGCAACAAGAGGACATGTAATTGAGAATTTCAAGGGAGTTAAAGTAATTCACAGTTCCTGGATAGACTTCAGATCTGTCTTGCCTTTGGAGTTGTGGATAGTTTAAGTGGATGTTAGTTCACATTTTGCTGGAGTTTTCTTTCATATTCTTAGTTGAAATGATAGTTGAATGTTGCTTAAAGAATTCCAGTGTTTGTCCTCAATATAAATATTTTATCTGCGGTGTATAATCTGGACCATCTCTTGCAGTTTGCAGATCAATGCAGGCTCTAGAGGCTTTATTATTTTTTTGAAGTGCATCTTGCCAAGTAGTGATTGAACAGCAATAAAGGGAACCCTTATGTGCATATATGCAGCTGACAATACATTATTGTTTCTTCAACTTCCTCTAATACCCAATGGTTCAATGTTTAATGTTGTTTGAAATTACTATTGGTCATCTATCATAGGTATTTTTGACTGAGAATTCCAGGAGAGTAGGCTTTCTATTGAATTTTCTTGCATTAATTATTGGCTGATCTCTATTAACTGCGCAACCCTCAGGTTAAGGAAAAATAAAATCACATTAAACAATATTATAATCCACTGCATAATGCTTAGATATTTAGCTAAGTTGCCGCTTCGGATTCCGGTACGGATGCGAGTTCGAGATTCGGGTTCGAAATTCGTCCAATTTTTTTTTGGGTTGGGTTCTCATTCGTTTTGGGTTCGTCCGTACAAGAATATATATTTAAAAAAATATTTATATATGTATATATATTAAATAATAAATAGTAACTAATATTAAACTTAATAAATAACTAATTTATTAGTTATTAGTAAAATAATATATATTTAAAGTACCATACTCTAAAAACAATAAAATTCTATTTAATACTAATTTACTAATAATTTAATTGACATTTAATAACAATAACATCTTTAAACTAATTGCAAGATTATTCATTAATAATAGATGATATTAAATTTATTAGAATTCTAATAAATTAAAAAGTAAAAACCGAAAGTTCAACCAAAAATTTATTCAGAATCACGCGTGCTGTTTCGTTTATTTTTTGACGGGAAATTGTGGAGGCCGTAAAAAACAGCGGAGGAAGTGAACACGAAACTGTCGAATTGTTTACGGAGTCGAGAACTGCAGAAGAAAGATAAACCGTAAAAATCAAACACATTATTTAACGACTTGTGTTTTTAATTCAGCACCAATTTAATTCAGCGCCGAATTTGAGACGAATTCGAATCGGACCCGAATTTGGACCGAACCGAATTTTGAATTTCATCTTTTTTGGACAAATCCGGTAACTTAGATATTTAGTAGGACTAATGCATAACTGAGAATTTGAAGTAAAAAGGAATTGTTAGAATATATAAATATATATAGAATGTCAAGTGTGTTTCCATCCCAAAATGCCTACATCTTAAAAGCCCCTGAAAGTGGAAGCTTAAATGAATCTATGAATATAATTAAAAAAAAAATCGAAGCCTTTGAAATCGAACACTTGAACGGACGTAATCCATCAAACATACCATTTTTACTTGATAAAGAGTTTTTTACTGGGTCCCCCCACTAAAAGAAAAAGTTAAAGGTGGTAGGCCAAATTACAAAGACCTATCACCTAAACCAGGTGATACAAGAAGTTTCTTTGCATTATATCAACTTCGAAGTGTAGTCATCAACCTAATCATTTCAAGCTCAACAAAAATTCTGTAACCAGATTAAGTCAAGACATAATGACATGAAGGGGCCCCACAATCACGAAATGGGTTATCAGTGGGCTGGGCTGAACCTTCATTTGCATCAATTGGCACATTCCTGTGAAATTTTGTAATGAACACCCCTGATTTAAAAAAAAATATATATATATGAAGCAAGAGATAAACTATTGCTGATTATTAACTTCATATTGCATGCATGCTAATCAAACTCACATTTGCAAATGTTCTCAACAACAAACTAAATAAGTGGGGGTTTGTCACCGTCACCACTCGATCAGTACATTAACATGAATAAGAAAATGAGATTGCAACTATCTAGATGAGTGGGGGTTTGTAACCATCACCACTTTAAATGAGTACAATATAACATGCAGCCAAAAAGAGTGCAACACAGATATTATATGCAACAAAATGAGAGTACAATGCAGATATAAACTGATACCCAGATGATAAAATCTGATTGCAAACATGAAACCTTAGTTACCGATTCGGGTGCGGATGCGGGATGCGGGTACGTGGATGCGTGAAATTTTTTTTTTGGGGGATGCGGGTGCGTTTGGATGCGTTTTTATATATATATATATTTAAAAATATATATATATATATATATATATATAAATAGTATAATATATTATATATGCAAAGAAATGCAAGAAACATACAAAAATAAATCATTTGATATTGATAATGAATATGATAGTATGATACTTCACCATTGATCAAGATTCAAGATATTTCATATTTGATACTTGATAGTTCAACACTTCAACTTAAAGTTAAAACTTCAAAGACGTGACAGCAAATTGAAATAAGTTCAATATTAATAACTAATCAGTAATCAGTCATGTTCAAGATTCAAATGCAATTTGAACTACAAAACCAATACTTAGTTCATGATTCAATGTTCATCAATCAAGAGTCAAGACTCAAGATTCACTAATCAGATCCAGAATCATAAGGATTCTCAAGAAAATCCACATTCTCATCATCTCCATGTGCTGCAAGTTCAAG
>MU224934.1:1575550-1595602 GCA_018584345.1 Thuja plicata | reverse complement strand
AATGGGTTGCCTTTGTTACTTTCACAATATTTACACTTCCACATATATGAACCACCTCCTGCAACCTGTTGTATTCTTATGGTATGTTTCCATAAAGGAGATGCTACATCAACTTTGAAATTATCACCTGTTTCCCCTGCCCTTGAACTTTGACTACCGGTGGTGGCCATTCTTGCACAATACAATGTAATTTCTTGCTTTGCTAATAAGATATTAAGAAATTAAATAAACTTAAATTAGAAAACAACTATGAACACCAACGAAACAAGTGCAAAAACATGATACAAAAATACTAAAATGGATAGCTAAACTTGTTTCTTTACTTCTTTTAAAAAAAAAAAAATTAATGCAAAATTTCTTCCCAAACTTGAAAAAATTCATCAAAATCACAAAAAAATCCATTAAAAGACTCAAGAATGGGATCAAATGCTTACCTTAGATGCAGAAAACGCCTTTGTGGAAGCAATCCCTTGCCCTACAAACGATCCCTTTCAACAAGAATCAATTTGCCTTCAACAAGCAAAAATGGAGAGCAAATGAAACAAGAAGTTTGCTGCAAAACAAATTAACTAAAACTTGTTTGGAAGACCTTCCATATCCACATTTTAGGTCGTTTTAGGGTTTGCAAGAAAAAAGTAGATTAAAAAAATCTATTTAGCACATGTTTTTAAGTACTTTAAGTGAAAAAAGTGAATAAAAAAATGTTTTTTTTTGCTTTTCTGGGTACTCAGTCCGTGGGTGCTCCCGGATGCCCTATGGATGCCATCCAGAAGCGCATCACAGGCATCCGGAGGTGTCTGGATGCTTGCCACAGGCATCCATACGCATTCGGATGCCTGTGATGCGCATCCGGGCAGCATCCATAGGGCATCCGCGCCCGCATCTGCACCCGTCCGCATCAGCTTCCGGATCCAGCATAAACCTGCACGAATCGGTAACCAAGCATGAAACTATCATACCCATTTGCTGGTAATGTAGAATGCAGAACAACAACGCCAAAACCCAGCAATCCCTGTGTCCAAATAAATCACTCTTTATGCAGTGCAGCCTCCTCAAGGCAGTACGACCAGCAAGAAAATGACTCAAGATATGCAATGAATTCTGAAAACTCTTCTCAATCAGTCCTCGTGAATGATCTCAAATCTCTGCAACGTTGAAAAATGAAGAAGCTATTAAACACCTTTGAAGCTCAGCTATGATCTCTGTGTGAAATCACCGTGATATTCTCCAGATTGTCTTTCAACAATGTGCAAAATGTCGCTTGTAAGAGATTTTGCCATCACAAACTAGCAAGAAGCAGCATAAACTTCCTCAAGAACAGAAGCATAAGTGATAACAAATTTCCAACAACCCCAAATGAGAGCCCCAATCCTGCTTTTATAGCTTTTGCACCTTTTTTGTTTTTTTCCCTATTTTTTTGGCAATGTTTTTTGGTATTTTTTCTTGAATGCTTTTACTGCTATTTTATTTCAAATGCCTTTTCGGTATTTTTTCATGAATGCCTTTTCTGCTATTTTTGCAAATGTTTGTTCCTTATTTTTTCGTGAATGTTTTTTCACTATTTTTTTCAGGAATGCTTTCATTTAATAAGAATCACTTCCCCTTTATATCTCCTAATGTAGCATTAAATATAGAGGCCCATCCATTAAAATAAATCACCTTAGATTTAATATTTGGCCTCTATAGTCTCTTCCCAAAACCAATTCCACTGACATTCCCTATATGCAACATCAAAACCAATTCCACTGACATTGCTAAAAATAGCAACTGACTTTGCTGGTGCTCATCACTGACTTACTAAAAATAGTAAATATAGGAGAAAGTGTCCTAAAAGGTTCCAAAAAAGGGCGTTATGCTCTTTATACCCGTCTGAACAAGAAATTGCTTCTATCAACACCTCCAGGATTCCCTAAACCCACTCATTAGCCTGTGGGAATCTCATGAATAGGTTAACAGTTTCTCCACACTAGACTGGCTTAGGAAGGGGACATTACAAATTCACTTTTTCTGACTACCTAACCCTGGGGTTTTGACCAACCTCGACTGCTCATATCTGCGTATTCTTTCTTTCTCCTTTCCCAAGAGCAAGAGTACTAGGTCATTGTCTAAGTAATGTTGCTGTAGCTTTGTCCTGGTCAAGTACAACCCAATATGGATCATTGGGAGGTCCTTCCTCTCCTCCTTCCGTCCTTTTAGCTCAGATTGCAGCTTCCACTACTGCCATAGTTTCCTCTCTTCCTTCTGTCCTTCTAGCTCAGGCTGCAGCTTCCACTACTACCATACTTTTCTACCTTCATTTTCTCCATGACTGATTTTTGTTTTCCAGTTCAAGATATGGACTTTGCCTCAGAACTATCAATACCCAAGAGTGAGATACTAGAGCTAGACACATTGAGGGCCTTTCCATCTACTCTTCCTTTCAAGTCTAGAACATAGTTGACCATCTCAGAATGTTGTCTTTTCACAGCCTCAAACTTGCTCTAGTAGGATTGGAACTCAGCTTTAAAATCACTCTTTTGTGCTTTTGTTTTGCACATGACATGGCCTTGAATTTGTTGTTAGCATCATTTTCCAAGTTCACACCATGATCTACTTGGAAACTTCATGATTGGAAATAAAGATTTGCCAGTTTAAGCTCCTCTTATAGTGATTATCCAGGAACTCCTTGAGAATGCTAATTACAGCTTCTGTCCCACTAGGCTTTTTGAATGGATCTTTCTCTCCTAAGTGGCCACCTTCTCCTTGTGATGCTACCACTGCTATAGTGAGTGGGTAACTTGACTTGCTGATGGTTGCGAATGTTGTAGTGAATAGCTTGCAGTTGTTTTTAATGCGGTGAATAAATACCGGTTTTCTGTGGGCATTGCTCCAAAGATTTTCTAGGTATCTCGATTGCTTTAGGTCCATCGTTGGCACTATTGGGCTTGGATGACCCTTTGGTGGATGCTAGTGCTTTGGCTGCTGCTTATGTCTGGTGTATACCTATTGGGGTTTGCCTGCCGTGGGTCTCTCCACACTGATGCATAAATCTGATATAGTTCCTCTTGTAGTTATGGGTTTTGTGGTATATGAGGAGTTAGAAAGATACTTGGAGTTGGGTCATGTATGTTGGTTCTAAAATCTTTGGTCTAGTCTCTCAGAGTTGCATGCTTGGGGTTTTGTATCTCGGAAATCATTATCTAATTATTTGACTCTCTACCCTTGTGCAGCAATTCTTTTTATCGTAGTGTGTAGTTCAGAGGAAGGTTAACATGTTCTTTTGGAGGCTAGTTCATGACATTGAGGCTTGGTCTTGCTATGGATGAAGCTGTGGTACCTTGAGTTCATCTCTTTTTCAACAACCTTTGCTTTAGCTCTAGTAGGGGTTTTTATGTTGAATCTTCTACTCCATTTTTGGCATCTTGTTGCCTTGACTACTAATGTTAATGCCTTGGGTAGATTCATCTCTTTTGCCCATGAAATGAACTCATGTTTCCTTTTGACCTTTGCTGGGTTACTGATTGAGATGGATCTTTTCAGGGGCCTCCTTTAAGAAATTAAGTTGTAGGTTGGGGATTGGATTTGGAAGCAACCTCTAGACAACGAGAAAAAGCATTTTGTTGTAGAGAAACTTCAATTATGGTCCCAAGCTTGGTCGACAACTTGGTGGACTGGTGTGGAGCATTGTCATCAATTGGTTTGGGCTGATCACCTCCATTGGTTACCCTCACATTTTTCCTCTCAATATTGATCCCCTCTTGCAGAGTTCGCTTTTAGGTCTTTGCCTTTCTTTCCAAGGTTGTGCCTCCTGTCGTGTTGAATCCCTCCCATATGATGATGGATCATCCTTTTGTGCCCCTTCATTATGATTCCCTCATGAAAATCCCTCTTCTATGACTAATATTTTATATTCTCCTCTTTTCTCTAATGCAATGCATTCTACGCCTCCTATGGTGGCTTCTTCAGCATTGGCTGATCCTCCTCCCACGACCCTTCCTTGGCTGAAAGTTGCTTTAGATTCTCGCCCCCTGTGACTTAGCTTGGTTCAAGAGATAGTTGTTTGGGAGCCATGGCTTAGGAGCTTCTAGATTCTTAGGATGTTGCTTGTGCTCAACTTTTTCTTTCAATTACATCAGATTTGTTGGATTGTGTAGATGAGGACAGTTTTTTTGAATGGACTTATATTCAAACATGAAGGCTACTTTTAGGAAAAGTTCTCTTAATGATATGATCCTCTAGTCCCATAGGAATTGGGGGTTGGTTTATGCTTTTTCTCTGTACAAGTATTGATGAAGTTCACCTTGGTTGTTGATGTAATTTAGGCATCTATTTGTTTGTTGGGCTGGTGCGCTTCTTTTAGATCTAATGTATTGGCTTGTGTTTTATGCGTGAGGGAGTCAGTAGAGTCCCTCTATAAATTATTAGAAAAAATACCCACTTATAGTATTATACATTGTAGATTAGAATATCACTCTATGTGATTGTATTCTTTTCTGCTAGATTGTAGGTTGTATTTCTCAACTCATTCATAAAGAGGCTCAAGCTATAGGATTCCCCTATTTGAGGCCGGGTTTTGCTTCCAGTTCGGTTCTCCTCCGGGTCCGACCGGGGTTCCTGTGGTAGGAACTGAGGTGCCCAAGCTGAACCTGGGCGCAGCCGCAGCTGTGGGTGCCAAAAAATGAGCTCCACACGCCTTAAAAAATTGTTTTGCAACTTGAAAAATCCATTTGCAAATACATTGAGACTTTTGCAAATTATGAATATGATGCATGAGGTATTTTATTGACAATTATAGATTTATGAGTATCACGCTTCTAACTTATTATTATGGTAACATGGGTATGACCACACTCCATGCCTAATGGTAGCCAACATGGAGTGTGGTTCAAATGAAGTTGAACCAAATGCTTACCTTGATGCCTATGATCATGATGAAGATGAATATGATATTAAATACAAAATATGGCTTGTAATTTGAATTTTCATTGTGCAATTGCATTTTGAGACTTTTGCAAATTAGGAATATGATATATGAGGTATTTCATTTATAATTTTATCGGCAATTATGGATTTATGAGTATCACGCTTTGTATGATGTATATATAAATTTATAATATATCAATATGTGTTTGTGTATATATACATATACATATACATATTCACACACACACACACATATATATGTATGTACACACAAAAGCCAAACCCGAACCCAAGGATTTTTTTTTGCTGAACCCACATACCCGAACCTGTATTAGAACCAGGATCAGTAATTTATAAGAGGCTAGACCACATTAGAGGAGCTAATGAGGGGCCATTCATTGCCTCACCATAACCATAATGGTTGTCAGCTAAATAAGCTTGGCCTAAGGTTGATCTCACCATAGCCAAAATTTTAGTGGAGTACATATGAAATAACTATTTTAGATGAAGGACTAATAACTCCCTTGAGAAGAACTTTTCTCTCTTAATCATTTTTAGAAACATAAAATCAGTTGTAGATGGAGAGATTATCAGGCCTGAATGAAAGAGAGAAATAATATTGGGCAAAAAGGAATTACAAACCTGTTGATGGCTTTGGTAAACCACCTCCCTGTTAATGCCACCTCCAAAAATTATTAAATCTTGTAGGCAATATGCACTCCTATACCACAAAGATGACCTGGTTGCCTGTATTCATAGGAAATGTAAACTCGTGTGAGATTCTTAAATATTGTAATATCTCCCTCCAAGATTCGCCAAGGTGGTCATGCATATTTTTAATTTTCAAGCCAAGTCTTGGATTTTAAAAAACTTCAATGTCTATAAATTTGCTTACAAATTATAAAAACCTTAGACTCAGAGTTGTGATTGAAAGGAAACTAGCATAGATACCACATTAATCCTATGAGAGAAGCAAGGAAAATAAGTTCAAAGATACACATATTTCATCAGCATATAGCTTTGACCACACAAAATTTACCTTGGGAAAACCTTTAGGAGAAAAACCCAACAACAAGATCACACTGAATGTATTAATTTCAAATACAAGTGTATGATTCATTGCTGGGTTAGAGCTTCCAATGAATATAATCATCTCTAAATCTAGATTCAATCTGGCAGCATGTACATAGAATTAAATTCATGTCCAATCACTTTCCTAGATGGCAATTAGAAACCAAGGAGATCTAGGCAATCACAAATGGATTCCCAAAACCACGGGCTTAAAAGACCAAGTCCAAGTCAAATTGGTCCAACTTGGGCCCATGTGCCTTGATCCAAGACTAACTCCTGATTCTAAAGGTAATTACCAGTGATTCATGTTGACTTCAATAACCAAGGGGGTCCAATATGATCCCCAAGTGCCACATGTAGAAGCTCTAATTACACTTAACCCTTTTGTACAACTATTTTTAGTAGGTTGAAGAAACTTTCTCTGGTCCACCATTTAGGACCCATTCAATGCTCTCTTATAATTGTTGTAATACAACTTATAAGCAGTGCGGTGTGTCATCTAAGGAATCTCATGATTCTCCCCAAGCGTGGTGACCCTTTTCATGAGGGCCCAAAATTACGGTAACATTAGAATCAATAATTAATTAAGGTTTTGAAATCCTAGCTTCTTCAATGGTTTGATATGAATGATTTAGGGCCGCTAGCTTTATCTTAGGGATGGAAATCAAGTTCGATAGATCTAATAGAAAACTTTCATTAAGTTAAAAGGAAGTATGATGACTTCATTTAGTAGAGATTTAGGATTTACTTGGGATGCTATTGCATCAAATACCTTGGGTAGAAAAGAATTAAGCCCCTACTGACAAGTTGGGAATGAGTGGTAGTACCAACCCATGGTTGTGCATTGACTCTTGTTGGTCAAAGTTTGACGTCCTACCTTGTTTCTCTCTTCTTCTCTTTGTGGGCTTTGATTTGCCTTTGCTTGACCACCTTAGTGTCTTTTTCCATTTTCTGCCTCTTGAAAGGCACCTTATTGTTTTTGTGATACATGTTCCTTTCTCCTTATTTATGCCCTTAATGGGGCATGTCCTTGTGGTACTTCTGCTTCTTTTCTTGCTCCACTTCACAATATACTATAATCCTTGTAGTTTTTTTCTTGTAATTTCGAGCTATTTTCCACTATCATTCCTCTTTTGCTTCCTCCAACAGATTTGGTGTGCCTTGGAATCAACACATCCCTCTCCTCTTTCTTGTTCCTAATGTATCCCATGAGTGTCTTTGTTCTCTTGCATTGCCCTAGACACTTATTGTGGATTTCTAGCCACCTTTTTTTGTTGGTTTTACACAATAGTATCCTTCATCACGGGGTTTGCAAGCCCCACCCTCTCCATGATTTACTCCACACATGCCTTTCTCAGTGCCTTATTGCCATCTCCTTTGCATGCATTTTTGCTAAAATCTTTGTGTGTTTCTGTTGATGTGAGTTTTATGCCACTATAACATGTAGAATCGAATACTTAGTATTTCGGGACAAAACACCAAATCTCCAACTCTCTCTTGAATAAGGATGCTCATATGCTAAAGAATGTATATCAAATGAGACAACCCCAAGGCTCCTTATTGTGGACTTTACTCAGTTGTAATGATGTGATATGCTGGGTATCACAAAGGGACTTACACTGTTCATTCAAAGGATATTAACTACCTCAACTACTTCCAATCAAACTCTAATCTAACTCTAAGAATGCAAGAGAATGTTTATGATTGGGTGAGCCTCTAACCAATCCTTGCTTCGCCGTGTCAACTAGGCATAGGAGGGTGCTATCTTCTAAGGACGAGGGATTTGTTTTCACATTGTCAATACTCATTCAAATACCCTATGAAGGCGCAATCTAAATGAACATTTCCAATAGAAGTTAAACACTTGCAATTTAGGCCCAGACTAACCTTGCACTGTTACTTACAATCAACAAGTACCAAAAGGTCTAGACACTAGCTCCACCATTAATCACCATTCAACAATATCTTCCATTCATCTACTTCTACTTCTACTTAACATGAAATGAAATCTAATCTAAGTGAGGAAGTGAAGAAACCATGCAATACTCCAAACCTCACAAACATTCACCATGAGAACCAACAATGAAAGAAGGAATAATTTTGGTAGTATTATGGCAACAATTTCTCCAAGTCCCTGTATTCTACTCTATCTCTCATCTAATCTCATCTCTAATGAATTACAAATGAGAAGGCCTTGGCCTTTTATAGTTGTTCAATTACAATGAGTGTCCAGGATTAATTCAAGATCAAGGGCCAAGATTTAGCCAACATTGCCGTAATCTACCTAACAACTACAAGCATATAATGCTTGCCCAATTACAATAAAGTACCATCTTATGAGCCAATTGAAAAATTACATTGCTTTCATGGGCCAATAAGAAAATAGATTAGGTAGAAGTTTGCAAGAGAAGATACCCATCAAAGGGCCAATGAGAAAATTACATGGCCTTTATTAACCAATCAGAAAAGAGTGTAGGTAGAAGCTTGTAGAAGAAGGAAACTTGTAGGAGAAGGCACCTTTTAATGAATCAATGAGATGATGCCACTTGTATTTACACCAAGTCACCCTTGAGAATATTCTTTCTTTTATCCTTTTTTTCTTGGCATATTTAATGAATCTAGACATGATATGATGAAGCTCCTCCACTGGGACACTTGGCGCGTTCTAATTGATTAAAGGTGAATGGGTGCCACCTCAGTGTGCTCATCTCATAGACTTTGTTAATGTTTGTAGCTTCAGTCATATGATCATTTAGAATACATATAATATAAGTTGATTAATAATAATATATTTTATATTATTATTAATCATATTAGATTTAATATTCAATATTAAATCTATTATTCTAAATTAATAATTGATTGATGAAACATTATAAGATTAATTAAATTATATTGAATAGACATGTCCCATGAAGGGACATGTCTCTCCTAGCCTCTTTCCCAATATAAAAGAAAGAGAGATTGTTGCATTTGGAAAACACATAACATATACAATCTAGGCAGTGCTATTACATTTGCAGCGATCCTAAAACTTAACAGACTTGATAAATACCCTTTGTCCTCTTCATAAACTTCTTTTACCCTTGGAAATCTTCTCATTGCCTTGGTTTGTTATTGCATTGCTGACTTCCTTTTGATCTTGTACTTGTAGAAATGATGTAAGTGTGGCACGCAGGAAATCCAAGTTTTTGAAGCTCCCAATTTGCTGACTTGTTCATTTCCCTTGTTCTTTACTCTTTGAATCCATCTTGAATGCCTCCAACTTGAATTTGAAGTCTTCACTTGTATCTTGATTTGATCTCCAATTCAAACCTTGTCTTTCAATGTTCACCCTCCTTTCAACCTTGCCATTCCACAACCTGCCACATAAAACTCTAGTTAGATCTTGCTTTATTTTTTTATCAAAGTGGCAGTATAGTATATCAAATCTTAAATTTCTAATTGCCGATAGATCAAAATCAGTCACCAAGAAAACTAAATCAGGCTTGTAGGACAGCGAATTTAAGTTCATAATTGCATGGAATGATTGTAAATTCAACCATTATCAACATCAAACATTATATCACCCTTTCTAACTTGGCTTCATCTTGCTGCTACAAGAAGTTTGTGACTGTAACCTGACCTTTAATGACTGGTAAGAGGTTTTGAAGCCTTGAAAATGCGTTCAGATTTACACAATTTGATCATTTTATGTATTCCTCATCTAATATGGATTTGCAGCCTTCTATCAATCATAAAACACCATAAAGAAAGTCCACTTACTTGGCTTCTTGTGATAAAAATCTGAGTCTAAAACTCAAATCTGGGAGTGGACTGCTCTTAGAAAGATCTGATTTTCTCTTCCTAGCTCGATTATTTTTGAAATTCTGATTTCAAATAACAGGATCTGGACCTGTCTTTGATGTTTTCTTCAACCTTTTGATGTCTCCAACTCTGCAATTAAAGTTCATTGCCTGTCTAACCACCTCGATTTATCTAAAATGGCTTGACGCTGGTCTGAATTTGATATGATATACTGTGCAAAATTCTTCAAACCATCACTATTTTTATTCAATTAGCCGTCCTGATCTGGATAATTCGATCTGCATTTCCTCATTTTTGATCTACAAATAATGTCTGATCTGCAATTGATATCTGACTTGAATTGGGTGTTGAAGTGGCTTCAACATCCAATTATATATAGGCCATCATGTTTAAGGGGTGTGTTTCTTCAATGTAGGCCGACCTGGCCTTTAGAAACAAAATTAAATCAATACACTCTTTTAATTAAAATTGTGGCTTTTCATTTAAGTTCATCAGATCCTGCATTAAATTCGTGAGTTCTTGTATTGATTTCATTTAGTCTTGGATTGAATTTAGGCCCATACATTTTAATCTTGGAGGCCTTGCAACAAATTTTAATCCACACGTTTGGCATTATAGGCCTGATTTAGGCCTTATCCATTGAACTCAGGCTCATATGTTTAGAACTTAGAGCCATATGTCTGAATTAGGGGCTGCTGTATTGAGATTATATCCAGATTTCGTACGTTTGGGATTAGGGGCCTTGTCAAACTTATACCCAGATTTGGGTCTGATCCATAGAGTTTTGAGGCCACACGCCAACATCATGGGCTTACATATTTCAAATGGGGCCAGGCCTTCTGAGATTTGAGTCCATACATTTCATTTTATAAGCTTAATTTAGGCCTTGAGTCCACACATTTGGCCAAGAGGGCTGCCTTGTTGGATCTGAACTTAGATTTAGGGCCATGGTTGTTGATTTAGGTCCACATGCTAGGTGATAAGGCCAGATTTGGGGTCTTGGAAGCCACACGTTTCATTTAGGACTGGCCCTATTCATTTTCAGCCCACACGTCTCCACATAAGACTCATGTATATGGAAATTAGAGCCACATGTTACCCATTATAGGGCCCGATTTAGGACCTTGCACTTTGTTGGGTCACTTAAAATTTTCCATTTTGAAGTTCCAAAATAACTTGATTACGTTCTTGGTTCAAAGATAAAAGGCACATGTGAAGAATTCAGATTATATAATCCATCATAACAAATGATCTTGGGCATTTTTCGCTGTTTCGTGGGTCATGAAGTCAGCTGTAGCAAAATGGCAAAATTTCACATTTGCACGAAGGCACAGAATAAAGGACACTTGCGAACTAGCGAAGGAGGTATTAAAATGAGCTGGTCGTCATTTTGTCAAACTAACAGAACACACATGTTGAAATACAATGGGAATTAAATGCTAATGAGCTTGAAATTAAAAGAGCCAATGCATGGATTAAAACAACACAAGTGACGATCGAGCTCTGAGGATTTAATGAGACTAAAGCGAAGTTGATCAAAGAGAATCATGGAGATAGATTATGATTGAATTCAAATAAACACAAGATAGATTGATACAATTGCTCTGGGGTTTGCAATTCAGAAAGAATTCTATTAGAAGAAAATCCTTGAGAAAATATGCTTAAGAAATGTTGTAATTTCAACATGCTGCAAAAATGATGTCGCCAGAGGATGAAACTAATCGAAATTTAACAATCTAAAAACGACTCAGTTCGGAAAATCAAATTTCCTATCTCCGGTCAAAATCTTATGTTCATACAATCTGTTTTGTGTTGCCGACCAAGCCAAAATCCGAAAGATAGGTAGTTATCAACTAATTAGTTGATTAGTTTTTTCTCAAAAGAGTTTTCTAAATTTTAATGAAGAATGATGTCTTTTCACCCTAAAGGGGTATGAAAACTATTCAACCACATATATATGTGGTGTAAAATGTAATCATGAAAAATAATCACATGGTATCATACACATTGATAATTTAATTTTTTAGAATTAGACTCAACAATTGCAAACATGAGCTCAATTGTACTATTTTTTCAAAATCAATTAAGGATAAGTGTTTTCTGTCTCACTTTTTGTAAGAAAGTTCAATTCTTTTCTAGTTAGTCCCTTGTAATTATTGAGAGGATCAATAACTATTCTTGTAATGCTTATGATAGAGAGCTATTTGTCTTTCATGTTTGTCTGATTATCAAGGAATTGGTGAAAAGTTGGTGTTTCCTATTTCTTGTCTAGTTGGTTTTCTGACCAGAGAAATTAAATTCAATTGGACTGACAAAGTGTGTTTAGACTTATCCTCCCTTCATTGATAGCATTTGAATAGTTGATGGTGTTGGGATATACACTGTCTTACAAGGTTGTACATAGGATTGGATTTGAATTGACTCTAATGCCCAAGTTGAAATAGGCACTGATCTTATCAATTATTGGAAATAGGCATTTGGTTCTGAGTTTAAGATTTTGTTTCTAAATACTCTTTTCATCATCCATTTCATGTTAAGCATTATTTCAAATAGCAAGTTTATCAAAGCATTCTTACAAGTTTTCATTTTTGAAGCATTATCAAAGCATTCAGGTATTCTATAGTTGTAAAGTTCATCGGATCTACTTCAAGGAAATAACTTGCCATCTTGAAGAGATCATTCAGTTTTACACATTATTATCTGCTATAAAAAGCCTTATGCCAGGAAGTCTGGTTAAGGTATAGGTTTACCCACCTTGGTTCTGCAGGATCATAATTGATCACTCCTGTTCATTGGCCGAGACAGTTGAATAATCCCAGCATTGAGTAAGCAAGCTCATAGGATTTTCAACCTGCAGTTTTGGGAACCAACACACTCACATGTTTGGTTATATTGCTGGATGCTTAAAGATTTGAGCCACGTGTTTCACTATAGGGCCTGCCCCATTGCATATATGCCCAGATTTGGGGCTGCATTCATCGAGTTCAAGGTCTGGTTTACAGGTTTAAGCTCACACGGTTCCTTAATTGGGCTGCATGCCTACAGTTTTTGGCCCATACGTTTGTATTGTAGGCCTGATTTAGGCCCTGGCTTCATCAAATTTAGGCTCAGATTTGGGACTCAAGCCCACACGCTCAGCTATAAGTGGCTGAAAGTTCAATGTTGAGTCCATACTCATGCAAATTGGGGCCATGTGTTACTTATTGAGGCTGCATTAACTGGGCCCGAACTTTAGGAAGGGGCCTCATGATTGGTTCCAAATTCTTCATGCCTTTCCCGCACATTGCTTCTCATCTCATTGATTCAAAATCTCCTATTTAGATCAACCTCCTTGGTCCCATTATCTAATAAATGTAATTCATTTCATTGCCACTTAAGGAGGTGGATTCCACTTCTTTATTTGTCAAATTGCCACTTAAGAAGGCAGATTCCACTTCTTTATTTGTCAAGTTGCCACTTAAGAAGGTGGATTCCACTTCTTTATTTGTCAAATTGCCACTTATGAAGGTGGATTCGACTTCTTTATTTGTCAAGCTACCACTAAAAGTGGTGGATTCCACTTCTTTATTTGTCATGTCGCCACTTAAGGTGGTGGATTCCACTTCTTATTTGGCACTTGCCACTTAAGAAGATGGATTCCACTTCTTTATTTGTCAACTTGCCACTTAAGAAGGTGGATTCCTCTTTTCTATTTGTCAAGTTGCCACTTAAGAAGGTGGGTTCCACTTCTTTATTTGGTAGGGTGGAACAACCTTCCTATCTAACCAAGAGGTTTTAAACAAAGCCCGACTTTCTTTTCAATGCCATTGACTAGCTCGACTCAACTTTTGACCCTTAACCTCTAGCTCTTGTACTTAGCCAATTTTGCCATTTTAATTTTTTTTAACACTTTGAATTTCAAGAGACTTGCAAATTGTTGCCAATCTACTCTACTAACTAAACCTACCAACAAAAAGCAAAAAGAAGGGGTCTCCATTTGCAATGGGGCGATGGTGTGAAAACCTCACATCTAGCACCCACCCAAAGAAATGTTCTTGAACATTTCAAGGATATAACCAGATTGGAACTTAGAACCTTTGATCAATTCCCTTTTCATCTCTCATACAACTAGGAAAGGACTCAACATGGAGGAAACCACAAATTGAGCTAAGAGCCTTCATCCTCGATTACTTTCGTGTGCAAGTGTGTTCATTCCTCACTCAACAAGATCATTGAAAATCTCCCAAGATTCATCGTATTTTGTTAGTTAACAATCCATACTTCATAACACTCTGTAATTCCTCATGAACATTGCTCTACTTTTGGTAGAGGTATCTGCACACCCATAAAGCCAAATTGCATTTATCTTTCTTTCTCTATTTCATCACATATTGAATAATCTAGGTCCAAGACCCGAGTCCAGGATCAATGGGGAGCATACCCACTGCCCAAATCAACTCACTTCTCCTTCATACTCTGTCAGCTTTTGACATTTAAAGGTTGGAGGGCCGTATCCAGGATCAATGCAGAGCATACCCATTGCCCTGACGAACTCTTCCTATTAGATATATTTTTTTCGATAGTGTTTTGATTTTTGATGATACTTCGTTTTGGCTCATGAGCAGTGAAGCTCATGAATGGGTTTGGAGAAGGCACAATAGCTCGGAAGTAGGTGTAATATCTTTCACTAATTTCAATTTTTGCTCGAAGACCCCAATGACTCAGAGCACAACTATGGCTTCATTCCAAATTTAGGACAAATCCTTTTCGCATGATAAGGCTATTAAGAACAATTTCCAATTCAAGGGAACCTCACAAAGTGATATCTAGGAAATAGATTGAACAAATATATTGGGAAAATGCCAGAGTGTGTTGCATGATACATCATCTTTCTCACTAACTGGGATCCCTCAAACTAAACTACCTAAGCAAACACCTAAACAACTAAACTACTTGGGTCAAATGACTCGAGGCGGATCTACAAACTGACTCTCTAAAGAGATTTAAACTAAACAACTAATAGAGCCACTAGACAGATCTCAAGCCAACAAACTCAAGACAAATTACTCTTTAGACTCCTAAGACAACTAAACTAACTAACCGAAAGAAAACCTATAGTAACCCTCTTGAGCCAAGTGGTTCAAGACAAACCTATTCTAACTACGTAGAAGAGACTTGAGTAGACAACACTCAAAAGAGCTATATGCATACTTGATCTAACATGGTTTCTTAGGATGTTCAAGAGTAACAAGGCTTGTGTGATAGTTCTCAATCATGCAAATTTATCCTTGTACTCTAAATTTTTTTTATCACCCCATTTTTGAACTCAAGAAATTTATCATGTAAAATCAACAACAGAGGCAATTCATATGTGCCATGGTCTATCCAAATGTAAGTTGTCCTTCATAGATCACCATAATCAAAATAATAACTTTCACGACTTTCAACTTTAAAAGAAGGGAAAGATACAACCTGGCGTGCTTCATATTTAAATGGAACCTACAAATTCCCCACAACTTCAGGAGGTCGAAGTTGGTGATGAATCCTCCCACTGGCGATGTTGTTGTGAGCAATCGAGGTAGGATCAATTGTGAACTCAAGCCCATGGAATGTCGCTTCAGGTGGCTTGTCCTTGTGTAACACGAACCATGCATCCTTGTGTCTCTCGGTCAACATGTCCTTGAAAATCAAGGATTCCTTGATGAGTTCATCTTCAAACATCTCTTCAAGTCTCTCTTCAAATGCAAAGTCCAATTGTAGCACCCCCCTAAGATATTTTTCATTCTTTTCTTATGTGGGAGCAAGTTGTTCCTCACTTAACATATCTTGCATATTCTCACCAAATACACTTGAAGCTCCATCATCTGTCATGAGATTGCCAATTGATTCTTCTTTAGGAACATCTTGCAATTCTACATTCGTAATTTCATCTAGCATGGTGTCCTCGGAAACTAAGGATTCATTGATTGAACCTTCAAATATCTTCATGAATTGATCATAGAATATTATCTCAAGAGGCAACATTTCGGGAGGTTGAAGTTGATGATAAATCATGCCACTTATAACAACTTGTCTGCCTTGAGATTTCGGTAATGACTCCATTTGCACTTCTTCCATGAGATCTTTTAGCACCCCTTCAAAGAATGTGGTGGTAATGACACCTTGTATTGCCTTGTCAAATTGCTCTTCATATTTGGATTTATCTATGATAACTCGAAGTTCTTGATTCAATCTGTCCACTTGATTACCTCCATCTCCAAGGATGCCTGAAAGTTCTGGCAACTCATTTTCGAGGACCTCCTTTTGAAGTATGGATGAGAGTTCACCAAGGATTTCCTCTTCTTCAAACTTGTAATAATCTTCTTGTAGTTCTTTGTAATAATCTTCTCGTAGTTCTTTACCCTTAAGAGTCTCCAAATGTTTATCTTCGCTTGCTATCCTTTCTCTTTCTTGGACGAATCCAATTGCCTCTTTGATTGCCTTTTCAACACCTTCCTCTTGAGATATAATGCATGAAAGTTCATCTTACTCTGGATTATCTTGGTTGTCAAGCTCTATCACTTCCTTTGATTATTCCTCATACCACCCCATTTGGAACTTGACTAGGTTGATGGTATCTTGGCAAAATGGACAAGTAGACTCTGGATGTGACGTGTTGTGTACACTGCACCAAATACGGTGCCAAGTACTTACTTCATATCTGTTTCATTCCAAACTTGGTGTCCTCTTGATCTTTTCCTTGTGTGCATGAAAGTCAGATTCTGATCTGACAAGTATTACCGGTTTATGTACTTCTGAAAAAGAAATTTTCCGTTGCAATGCTAATTCTATCCTCAAAAGAAATACCAAGCAATGCATCTCCTCATGTTTGGTGGTGCCATGTATTCTACATTGCCTCGGTGATGCAAAGTCCTTCAAACCTTGTGGATGTAACCGCTTGTTCAAATCAAACCAAATTGGAAGAACATTGACCTAACGATCACAAGAATACTACCCGATCATGGAGAAACCTTTTCCTCTTGATTTGCTGATTTTTGATTTTTTTTTTTGAATTTTTGAACCTTTCCACTTTTTTTTTTTGATTTTTCAACTTTTCCCTTTTTTTAAAATTTATTTTTCAGCTCTTAAAGAGACCTTTCATATCTCAAATTTAACTTTGAAAGCTCATTCTTGTTGATATCTACAAATGAACTTTGTTGATGTGAGTTTTATGCCACTACAATAGGTTCTTCCTCTCGCATATCCATGCTTTTGCTTGATGTGCTTGGGGCCATCTTGGCGGCATTCTATGCCTCTTGGGTTCCTCTTGCAAACCTTGCATACCTAAACCCACACTCTTCTCCAGATTTTGCATGCTTTCAATACATCATTCTTTCTCCTTTAGAGGACAAAAAGTTCTCCTAGGTTCTCCTCTTTGGAACTCCTCATCTTTGCTTCATCCTCATCCTTTTTGATGATCACTTATTCATCTAAGGACTGCACACAATCCTTCTTTTGCACATTCTCATGTCTCCAAGTCTCTAGCCTTCGCAATGACCTTGACTAATCCCTTGGATGCGCGATCACATTACATAGTTCAAAGACTATTTGGTCCCATTTATATACTCGAGCTTTGCCTTTACATTGTATCCATCTTTGGGGATCCATCTAGTTGTTGTGCCATCACATAGCCATCACTTTGTGAATTCTACTTGCCCAGGGTCTTGGAGTCTTCTTTGTGTGAACTTGTGCTCTAGATCCAACACACATTCCATCAAATCCTTAGGATTGTCTTCTCTTGATGGTGTTGGTGTCTATATGTAGACCTTGTCTATGTGGGGCTCCTCTAGTTTCTCTTCCTTTTCACTGATCTTGATTGTAGCATGTCCAACCGTCCCATCATCTCCACAACTTTGGCCGATAATTGTGACTCTTGGTTACTCTCCTTCACCATGGGTTTTTGCTGAGCCATCTTCCTGCTGTGCTGTTCTCTAGTAACCTTTTTATGACGGAGAACAAGCAATTTCTTGTATAACTTATAGCCAATGTGTCCCTTGTTGGAAAATAAACCTTTGACTACCTTCCTACAACATGTTTTATTTTACAACACTCCTTTCTGTCTTGGTGTGCTTTCACTAATGTCCTCTATGCTTCTTTTTCTATCACTCTTGTGTCTTCCGCCCAACAAACTCTAGTGTTGGGAGATGTCTATTGCATTGCCTTTTACCCATCTTCACACTTTGTGGAGATAGAAATGGTGATTCCCAACTTTCTCTGTTACAAGACTTCTTCCTTCACCTATAACAAACCCTCCCTAGAGCCTCATAGAAAACACCCTTCTTGTAAGCTAGGTACCTTGCTTTGATACCGATTTGATGTAGTGACCATGCTTGGTAGTCCCAACTAAGGGAAACTTGGACTTGTAGTGTAGTGAAACAACCCGTACACACACACACACACAATGGATGATGAAGGTGAACTCATAAACATGAGAAAAAGGTTATCTCATTAACAGAAAGGAAAGGTTACAAATTTTCAAAGGGGGTCTTCAACTCTTACACACATGGTCCACTCTGTAGAGTCAGAATTATCTCTTCCTGTTTGCCTACTCTCACCACCCTAGGATGAATCAACTTATTGATTAATTCTTCAATCGACTATCTCCAAAACAATCAAGCTTGCTTGTACATATATTTGGTCAAGGATTCAATTTTGCCACCCACTGCCTTTTTGTTTTCCAAATTCCACTTGCCACCTGAATTCAAATTCACCTTCTCTATAACCTAAATTAACTCTCCAATGGCTTCATATCCACTTTGACACCTTGAGCTGCTACATGTATTGTATTTCAATTTTTTTTGCCTTGTTTGTGAGCACTCTCTTCATTGCCAGTTATAGCTTGCTGATTGAATTTACCATCGTGCATTTCCTTATAGTTTTGCATTGCCGCAGTCTTTGGCATTTGTCAATTTGCACCCTTTGTTCACGTGTGCCCTTGTTGCTTCTTCTTGCCCAATGTGTATCTTCCAATCTTGTGTTCAACATGCAATCTACATTCTTTGTGCAAATACTACTTTGTGTGTCAACGTCAACTTCTGTGCCAAGCCTTGCTTTTAGACTCTGCACACTTATGCACTTTTTCAATAGATATGACTGTCCACATCCTCTTAGGGCCAATTCTTGGAAATGTCTAAGAATAGTGACTCTAGATTAATCTCATTAGAGTTGATTCCTTTAATCTGGGAGTAATCCTTAGTAACCAACCTTGCCTTGTATTTTTTGATCATACCATGAGAACTAGATTTTCTTTTTGAATGTCCATTTGCACCCAACATGTTTCTCACCCTTAGACAACTGAACCAAGTCCCATGTTTTGTTCTTTTCCAGCTGCCATATCCCCATTCATGACCTTTTTCTATGACTACTTGTCTTTTGACCCACTGCATCCTTCACAGATTTCAGTTCATCATTGTTAGTAGATCAAGCAAATAAAAGTAGGTGAGCAATACCTTGTAGGTTGCTACCTTTGTCTAGTGGACCTTTAACAATTGGAGTGTGAAGTTCTTTTGCTGAATCCTCATCTGAATTACATCCATCTACAGGTGCCTCCTTAACCTTTGGTGAAATATCCTCGCTCTTTGTTAATGACTACCCCCTCCCTTTTCACTTCATTTTTGGACTGTTTAACAGGAGAAAATTTGTTCTCTTTGAAAATCACATTTTGATTGTACACTATCTTCTTTGTTATTGGATTCCAAAGTTTGTTACCCTTCACCCCATGACTAACTGATGAAGATATATTTCTCTACATTGAAGTTCAGCTTAGACCTCTTCTCCTTTGGCACATGCACATATGCATCACAACCCAACTTTCTTCTTTGTAATTAGATTCCAAAGTTTGTTACTTTTCACCCTTTGACTAACCAATGAAGATATATTTATCTACATTGAAATTCAAGTCATACCTCTTCTCCTTTGGCACATGCACATATACATCACAACCCAACTTTCTACGATGTCGAAGTGAGGGCTTCTTGCTTGTCCAACCCTCCTTAAGGAGTTTGTCAACAATTGTTGATGTGGTAAATCTATTAATCAAAAAGCAAGCTGCGCTCACAGCTTCTGCCCAAAATTTCTAATCTAGCCTCGGCCATACACTTAGCTTTCTCCATCAACATTTTGCCCTTATTTTTTACAAATATACAGTGTTACACTGGTACGGGGGTACGGGGGGATGCCGGGACGAGTTTCGGGTATGCGAAAAAAAAGGGCCTCAATTTCGGTACGGCGGGGGTACGGCGGCGGGGGGACGAG
>MU224934.1:1530433-1575300 GCA_018584345.1 Thuja plicata | reverse complement strand
TATGATTCTATCAAAGATTCAAAATTCATTGTTCAAAGATGAAATATTGATATTCAAATATCATAAAGATGATCATGATTACAATCAACAATGAGTAGCATGATATCAATCATGATTCATGATTCAAATTACATATCAAAATGAGTACAACTACAAAATCATCACATCAAAATGTAAGGAGGGGAGGCCTCTAATCATCCCCGAAGCCAAAGTCCTCATCACTAGAACTATTGGACTCCTCACGGTCAAGTTCCGCCAAAGGAACACCAACTAGCCCTGCATCGGCTTCTGCTGCAATCTCGTCCTCATCAATATGAAGTATATGGGCCTTATGAAGGCTTAGAGGGCCTTAAATGGGACCCACATCCTTTTAGGGTTCCATAAGAACCAATTAGAAAATCAAATTTTATTTAAAAACTTAAAAAAAATGCACTTTTTCATGTGTGCCGCCGGCCGCACCCCGTCGAGTACCGAAGTACTGGTACCGAAGTACTGGTACCGAAGTACTGTACCGGTACTGAAGTACTGAAGTAACGGACGGGTGCGGCGGGGAAACGGCGAAGCTCGGGCGACGGTGGGGGTACTCCGGTACGTGGAGTACCCGTCCCGGGGACGTCCTGGTACCCGGTACTCCGGGGTTTTGGGCCAGGTACGCGTCCCCGGGTTTCACTGCAAATATATCATGTTGAGGGGTGTCTGGAGTTGTGTTCTGTCTAGAAATGCCGTCGTCCTTACAAAATTGCTTAAACTTTGTAGAACAAAACTCTTTTCTGTTAATCATTATCAGGATCCTTATCTTTTTCTCAGTTTGATTTCTGAATTTGTTGAAGACAGTCGATTTGTCTAAAAAAACTGCCCAAGTTTTTTTTTGTAGAAGTATTTAATCAATGGTAAGAAATTTAAAGAATTAAGGCATGTTCATGGGACCAAATACATCAGTATGAAAACAAAAAATCTTATCAGATCTAGCAGAGCTTGAGTAGAACCTAAGACGATTTTGTTTTCCATAGATATGATTTTGACAAAAGTCAACAAATCAAAGACTAAGCCATATCCTTTTATGACATGACCCTAAGACCTTTCTCCGAGTTTGGGGAGGATAGCTACACCGATTTTGCAACATCATGTGATATCTGCTGAAATATGTATGAAATAATTCAAATATCAACTTCATTGATTGTATTCAGGAAATTCTTTTACCATAATTAGTTAGATGGATTGCTTGGAAACTCAATTAGCAGATGGTAAGGGTGAAAATTGTCTCATGATATAGCTTGTGTTAGAAATGGCACTGTCTGATGAACAGCTATATTTTTAATTTCCTGGACATTATAGTTTGGTCACGTTCATTTGCACTACAGGTGATGGAGGAGAAATTCAGAATGCTCTAAGCAATTTAGTGGGTCGACGTACTGTGCCACAAGTGTTTATAGATGGCAAGCACATTGGCGGATCAGATGGTAATTGTCTTTCTTTCCCCATTTGATTTAGTTGCTTTAACATCAAAGATGAAATATTGTCATTGCCTTTTCCATGTTGCAGATACTGTGGAGGCATATCAAAGTGGAACACTGGCTAAGCTTTTAGGCCAGACAGATGAGGAGGAGCTACGTTAAGGCATAAAGTGTTTTTCTTTTAAATAAAGTGTTGGAAATGATTGATCATGAATTGGCTGAATTTCTGAAAGATTATCCGGAAGTTTGTTCAACTAAAATTTAGTTGCGCCAAATGCTTTTTTTCCTTTTTAAATTTGAGAAAAATAAGAATGCTGGTAAGTGAAAAACATGAGAATTTTTTTCCCTAAAGAATTAGATTACTTATTTACTTGTTAACATTTCAAATGTGTGGGTCTCTAGAAGTTTTGAAGGATTGGCAAGCGTCATATTCTCTGTTCTGGCATTGTAGTTAAGAGTGAACGTGAACCATATGCTAAGATACCAATGCGTCCAGGATAGGGCCGGATGCCGGAGCAGATGCGCGCGGATGCGGGAACGGAGGGGGATGCCCTGTGGGTGCCTGCCAGAGGCTCATCCCAGGCATCCACAGGCATCCACAAAGAAGTAGTTGCCTACGTGGGTCGCGTATGTTAAAAGCAAAGCCTCTGATCTGTGAAACACTAGCATTTCATCAATCTCGGATAGCGGGAGAATAAGAATTACAAGGGTTGATTTACTCGGAGTAATGAGAATAATATACGGATATACTTCTAAAATTCAGGAAGCTTTAATGACTGAAGATGGACAAGTTCACTCCTCCGGTGTTCCATATTCGGGAGTTCTTCCTGCAAATAGAACATCTATTATCCAATCAGATCCTCATAGTGAGAAGAAGAGAGCACTTCTATCCGAACGTCATACTCTTCCGGAGATTCAGCCCGACATATATGACTTCCTGACGTAACTGAGTCAGGGGTTAGTAGAGATGAGTTTACTGACAACGAATGGAGGGGAATGGTGATACTCCTCGTGTATTTTCACAGCACCCACGTAGAATATGCATTATATTATATTATATTAGTGTATATATTATTATTATTAATAATTATTAGTGTGAATGTATTATATTATTATAGTGTATATATTATTTATTAGATGTTGTCAAGTATTATATTGATCAATGATAAACAATATATTATATATATATAAACGCATCCAAACACATCTGCATCCCCCAAAAAAAAATTTCACGCAACTGCGCACCCGATTCTCGCATCCGCATCCACATCCGCACCCGAATCGGCAACTTAGACCATATGCAATATAAAGATGATTAAGCCCCGACATTACGGTTTATTCATTATATATAGCTGGAACCACTCTTGTACCAGTGTGTGATTTGCATTGTGTATTGAATTGTTTCCCTGTCCCAGATAAAGTCAGCCATAGTTGGAATTACATTTATGTAATTGTATATTTATTCTCACGTGGAACAAATGAAATCTATGCCAATATTGATGTTATAATATTCTTTGAAATAAAATGTCACAATATTGCTATATCATACAGATAACAATGCAACATTAGTAAAATGATATCCAGTATGATAGGATTTGTCATGGTGCATGGGTATTGCTATTGGTGCGATATTCACTTCATTCTAGTACAGGTAATTACTTTTAACGTGTCTCTTAAAATCTGAACATTTGACATTACTAGTTAAAAAGTATATATCAGAACGTAGAATTCATACTAAAAATATTCTATATGCATGTGATTATGAATAATTCATAAATAAATTCATAATATTAGACTATTATTTAGGAACAAACTATGAAAATATAAGTGCGATGTACTCGATTAGTTATACATTTTATCGTCATTGCTAAATGAATAATTGCGAGTAACTATTCAACAATTAATTTTATTTGGAAATCTCAAAAATCTAGCTTCTAGACATGGAATTTTGATGACTCTAAATCAAGCTTGTTTGACCTGGAGGATGAGGTATCAGTAGAGAGCTAAAGAGGAAGGCAGAGGCTTTTGATGGCCTGGCTTTATTAGAATCAACTAATGATATTGTTGAGGTTATTGTTCTCCTAATGGTATTCTAAGTCATAAATGTTGTCATTGATGACAACTCAAGAATAATGGTGGATGATATAAGAAAATATGTTTTTATGTGGAGGTTCAATTCAATGTTTGGGAAGTATACAAAGTTGGTTTTAAAACTATATCTTCCGCTTCATTTACAAAAGTTGAACACGGTTGTTGAATTTTCTTACAACAATAAATATCATAAGTTGTTGAATTCCAATCAACTGATTAATCTCTTGCTCGCTCTTTCATTCCCTTTGCACACACTTAATGGAGAAAAGGAAAGAAAGGGGTGGTGATTGAATATACAAAAAACAAATTTAAGCTGAGCAAATTTCCATTAAAACAGGCAATATTTATAAATTTGAATTTCTTGTTTTTTTACGATGAAAACAAATTGGAAAATATTAGGCAATCTTCTAACCATTATCGTTGCAGTCTGTTCCTTGCTTCTCTTAAGTCTATTTCTACCAGTCAGTTCTGATTTTGAGTCTATTTATACCAGTCAGTTCTTAACGTCCATACTACACTTTCACAGGAAAAAAAAAAGCCCTTTCCTAAAAGGCCATTGTTCACTCCTTCAGTATACAACATGAACAAACCCTATCGCAATTCCAAATTTATAGCTAAAATTTAAAACACCACTTTAATTTCCACTGAAGAAAATAATTAGAAATCTGCTTCACTTGTTAGTACCCTTCCATGCAGTTAGATTGGGTTTGAGTGACTGAAGATATAAGAAACAATTTTGAAGAGAGACAATATCCAACCACTATAAAAGGCACAACACAATGGAGTAGGAAAATAGGAAAACTAAAAGCATATTCTTTAATTCAAACCTCTAGTTTCAAGGGATGAAAACAAAAGGGGACATATGTGGCACCTTCCTAACCATTCTCGTTTCAATGTCTACCTCAACTCCTTTACAAGTTTCTATCACCACGAATCATTCTTAGCCACATGCATATAGAATATTTGATCCCTCAACTATACTTGAAGTTCTATTCATAATCCCATATTTGACCCCCCAACTATACTTGAAGTTCTACTACAATGGCACACTCTGAAACAATGGTCTATTTTGTCAATTGAAAAACTGCTCCACTCATGGGAGTTCTCTTCAATGCAGTTGTGTTTTAGGCTATAGGCTGACCATTTATATTCTTCTCACTGTCTTTCATAATTTGAAAGACGCCATTTTAGTGGTCATTCATGTGACTCAATTAATTTTCACAACAATTGTAGGAGCAAATTCAGATTGAAAATGCCGAATATATACCATGTTAAATCCAGATGTGCCATATGATACATCGTCCTATAATGCCAAGTAGCCAATGAAGTGGCCAAAAACTCATTGTCTCCCAAAACTAGTTATGTCAAAAACTTGTTCCAGAACTTTGGACATCCCACGCTGATCAATGATGCCTCAAGTTTCAAAGGTTTGAAGTGGATACGTAATCTACATATGAATGAGATTATGTGTTGTTTTATTATGATTTAATTGTAATATTGATGCCTCAAGTTTAGAAGGTTAGGTATGGATATGTAATCTACATATAGTTTTATTATAATTTAATTATGTAGATCTATTTTTCATTTGTAGCAACCAGATAATAGGTATGTAGATGAAGATGAAGCTTCATAAGACACCCATTTTAATAATAATTTAAAATTAAATTTAAATTATTAAAAAATATAAGTTTAAAATTCAAAATTCAAAATTCTATTTAATTAATGTAAAAAATAAAGTTGTTCTATGATTATAAATATATAATTCTGAAGATACTAAAGAGAAGCAAGGTATCTATGAGGGGCACTATAAATTTAAAAAATACGTAAGATAATTTGTTAATGCAGCAAGAACACTTTTCCCTATGCTTTACTAAATACAATATTTTAAAAGTATTTAGCATGTAGGAATTTGTAGATGTAACTTATGTATTTTCTTGTATTAAATTGTACTCTCTAAATAAATCGAATAGTGCCTACTAGCATATTAGGAGACAAGCTTCCGATACCTTTGTAGTTTCAAGGCGTGGATTATTAAAAATGAGAATCTTCAATAGCACATAATAAATAAATGTATACACTAGTAAATAAATATCTATTGTAAATATAATTATTGTTATTATTTTTTAATATTATTGTTCAATGTGAATTTTTAAAAAGATTCAATTTTTTTTATAGTAGAATTAGTTTAATGTGGAAACTTTTGAAAGACAAACAATTAGAAACATAATTTTATAAGAGATGAAGGTCACTAAGACAAAGACATAAGTAAATTGAAACACTATTACATGAAAAAAACACAAACAATATTAGTCAACACTAGAATTACAAATAGCACATCTCCTTCATGTCATTAATCACATCTTGGTTTTCATAAGGAAAGCCTAAGTGATCCTTGAAAACTATAATGTTTAGATTTATCATAGAATTATCCTTTAGTAGTTGGGACCTAGTCCTCTTACTTGTGCTTGCAACTTCTATTGGATTCTTCCTATTTAGAATATTGTCTTGCAACATAGATGTACTAGCAATTGAGTTCTTAATAGTAGGCCTTCTTATTTGAATAACATTTTCTAGGGAGTTCAATATAATATCTTGCTTGTTTTTTGTTCTTAACTTCCTTACCTTAGATTCATTTTGTTATTAAAACAAAATATTATAATTTTTGATATTTTACCAATCCTTCTAAGAGATTTGGCATTACCAACTTTCATATGACTCAATTGATTTGAGTGTGTGAATTGGCTATCCTTCTTTCAATCTTTTATTTTCCCATTTAAACTATTTTAAAATAGTCCCAGGGAACTACTTACATTTTTATTCACCACAATAGTCGAGGGAGATTTAGGGAACTTGTTGAAAGGAAGTTAAGGTAGTAGAACAACTTTCTACACTAACATTGAGAGGAGGGTTATGCAAAACTTTTCGGATCTTTAAAATAGTTACAAAAGCTTAATAAAAATAAACATAAATAGTTTGCATACTATAACACAATGATATATGCATGGAAAATCCTCTCTAGAGGAAAATAACACACTCTAAAAGAGACCTAATATATTATTAAAAAATTAACAAAAAATTACATTATATTCGCAAAGACCAATATACTTGTAGGGAAAACTTCTCACAAAGAGCAGCACCAATAGAGATTAAGAGGCAACTCAATAGGTATTAGACTCTTAGAATGCACCACAATACACAATCGTAATATAATGCTCTTATAAAACAGGGTTTCCTTCTAGGGAAAGCAAAGGACACAAAAATATCCACTGTTAGATTAGTGACCTAATGATAAGTGATCAAGATTTACAATGCCAAATTATACATAAAATGTGGCTTTTTGGGGTGTTGGTCACATCGCCCCCAGACTCTCTATTAGGTGGTTCGGGGGGGAGGGGTAGGGTGAGGACATCTTGGACCCACAAGGGTACCCACCCCTTGCAACTTTTCACACTCATTTATCAATAGTAGGTTTATTTTATTGGAAGGTTGAGACACCATTTTCAAATCACATGTAACACATCACCCTAGTTGTGGGTGGAGAGATATGAGGATTCATAATCAAAATCTTAATTTTGACCACTTTAGGGGAATGCAATTCCTTCTCAAGAGGTATTGAGGCACACATTTGGAAGGGCCTTTTTAAATGATAGCAAACCTATGATGGGATTTGGGAACACAACCAGGTTAGCTTTCTCAAATTGGTACAAATAAAATACGAGGCCTTGGTAAAGTGGCCAATGTATTGGTCGAACAAAAATAAATAATGTACTTATTGATAATGGTTCTACATTCCTTAGCTTCACATGTTGAAGGAGCCCCAAGAAGAATAATATAATTGATAAATTGATGCTAAAAAGATGACCCTAAGGATGATGAAGGAATAAATCCTTTAATTGAGTCCTCTTGAACAAGTGTGAAAATACATCCTACCCAATACCTTATCCATTAAAATGAAAAAATAGTGAGAAAGGGTGACCTTTTTGGAGGTATATCTACTAACAAAAATACTAATGGACAACCACTGACGAGAAGAAAAAACATAAGAGAGTGAGTGATACTTTAATAAATTCCTAAATTTATTTTGGAAGCAAAATTTTTCCAAAAATTTCAGTGCAAAGAACTAAGACACACGTTCATAGGATTTTTTATATTTAATTTGAGCGTCATTATGTCTTTCCTACTTTTATCCCTTGTGTAAAAAAAAACATGCATCAATATAACAACATGAAGAATACATTGGTAGATAATAACATGGTTTTTCTTTCTTTCAAAATTAAAATTGTTGTATAAGAAAGAATCTAATAAGTTTGTTTCTCTTAAAACAATTCTCTTAAAGGTTGTATTTTTAGGAGAAGATTGTTGATCTAAGGAATACTGATCAAGGCTGAAATTAAAAATGATCTCATAGAATATTATAGGATGAATAATCACAGTAAGAAGTTTAATCTAAAAACTTGCACTCTTGATAATAGAGCTGATATAATCATAATTCAGGAGAGTAAAATATTATATTTAGTGGTTCCAAAATTTTAAACAAGATCTAGCCAGGTGAAAACTATACTCTTAGCCCTACCAAGGGATATTCGAGAGGCATTGGCACTCTATGGAGCCCTTCAATCTTGACCAGGAGAGTTGTTGAATCCTCCAACAATACTTGGTTACTTCCTTCTCTCACATCTTCACTCAATAATCTTGGATCTTGGCAAATAATTATGTCCTAAATTCAAAATTTGCTAGAAAATAGCTACAAGAGAAGCTAACTAATATCATCAAGAAATTACCTGATCACAGATGGATGTTGACTAGATACTTTAATAGTCATTTATATCCTTCATTAAAACTTGTGGGTTAAGAGAATTCCTCAAAAAATATGGTTGTTTTTATTGATTTTTTGACTAAAACCAACCTTGATGACGTTGAGTAAAGTAGATATTCCTTTATCTAGTACAATGGAAGGATGGGTAACAATATCATTTAGGCTGAGTAGATATGTATTCTTATATTTTGTGAGTTGATATATGATGCAGGAGCATCCTTGGTTTGCTGGCAATCTCACATCGTTCTGTGAGTTTGGGTTACAGTTGATAATTTATGTCTTTCTGGTTCTGGTTGGTCCACTTGGATCTTTAGCTGTTGCGCTCGTACTGACATGTTATTGATAGTGTTTTGGATGCTGTTATGTGATCGCTCCTTATTTGGTGTTATCTTGTTCGTGATATGGAGGATTATATGATAGGGCAATATTTGTTTTCCCGTTCTTCTAATTGGGTTGACAAGCTAGAGTGCGGTCGAGTTTCCGCGCAAGTTAGGAGTTGCGCTCGTGGATTCTTGTTTGGGAGTTTTCTTGGATCATTCTCCTATGATCGCATCTCTTGAGGTTGATCGCGCGTTGAGATTTATTTCTCTTTATGTTTGTAGGTAACGTGTTCATGACTGGCGTGGACTTACCTAGAGATTTGTGTTGCGATCGAGATTGTGGGATTCTTAACCGTTGTGTTGTTAGCGTGTGGATTGTGGTTCCTTCGTGGATTGTTCCATGTGATCGCTTCTTCTTATGTTATGTTTGTATAGGTATGGACCTATATTTGTAAGACGTTTCCTTCTTTGGGAAATGCTATTTCTTGAGCTGACTTGTGGTTGTGATTTTGTATAAATGAAGGGTTTGGTTTCATTTTAGAAAGTAAGTTGGGGAAGGGCAGAAGGTATAGTAGTGACCTATTGACCTGAAGCTTGCAAAGATCTTTGGCATAGATCTTAGAGTTGTTTTCTTTGTATGTGGCCGTAACCGGGAAGGCCTTACAACCCGACATGTATGGTTAAATTATGACCAATAAAGCATTTCTTGCATCTTATTGTATCAAGTTCTTTGTTGTTTCTGCTGTGTTTACCCTTTCTGCTATGTTTACAAATTCATGTTCCTGAGCTTGTGATTCATTGAAGAAGTTGTTTGTGTGGTGGTACAGTGAAGATCTGGCTCGCATCAACTTAAGGATTGTACAAGGTGGTCAGAGCTTGGATTTTTGTGCAGGGGGTTATGGTTCTTGGTATATCCTTTGTGAACAGATCGCCGATCAGAGGCAGTTGCACTTAATGTTTTGAAGATGCCTCCTAGAAGACTAAACCCTAGGATGATTGATCAAATGAAAGAAGGTCTGCGAGATGAGATCCCTAATAAAATGAATGTATTGAGGAATGAAGTCATGGAAAGTATCATAAATGCTGTCGCTGGATTACAAAGAGGTCCTAGAATAGAAGATGCTTATGAGGAAGTTATTGATGAATCCAAATCTGTAGAGATTGCTAGATCTGCAGATGAAGATGGATATGATAGGTTGATTAAAAATATGGCTAGACTGAATACTGGTCATAGGATGGAAGTATCTAATTTCTCAAGTACATTGAATCCTGAAGACCTGATCGATTAGATAGGAGAGCCAAAAGACTACTTTGAGCTTGAAGACATCTGTGATCCTTTGAGGGTTAGATTGCCACATACTAAGTTGAAAGGACATGCTACTCTTTAGTGGAAGGAGTTGTAGAAAAATAGAGAAGATGAAGGAGAATCAAATATTAGTAGGCGAAAGCCGATGGTTACTAAATTTAAAGCCAAGTTCATTTCTAAGGATTATGAATTGGAATTTTTTAAGAAGTTACAGAATCTGAAGCAGAAAGATCTCGGTGTCAAGGTTTATACTGAGGATTTTTACAAGTTGACCATTAGATCTAGACATAGAGAGTTGACTAAAGAAGGGGTTGCTAGATATGTTAATGGTATGAGATATAAGATACAAGATGAGTTGAGTATGCTGAAGATTGGTACTGTTGAAGATGCTTATTACTATGCTTTGAAGGCCAAAGATAAGTTGAAGAAGAGAAATCAAGGTAACTCTAGAGGAAAAGATAAACAGGTAAAGGAGAAAGATAAGCCTGTTGAAGAAGTTAGATTGGTTGCACCTAGGAATAATGGTCGCAAGAGAGATAACAAGAATTGGTTTAAAGGCACTTGTTTAAAGTGTGGACATGATGGGCATAGAACTTTTCATTGAAAACACATTCTTGTGCCTCAGGAGGATCCTGTTATTGCTGAGAACATGGCTGAACCTAAGGGTGGTGAGAATCTTATTGGTGCTGAGCACCCTCAGCTTATTCTGTGATAGGATAGATTTCTCTGCATTTTCGGTTCTAGGTTAAATTTTGTTTTAAGAATAAAGGATTGATTCCTTGGATCGTCCCATTGTAAGATCTCAGACTACTTTGTAAGTTTAAGGGTCTTAAGGTACACTATAAACCTTAAGGTCTCCTTAAGCCATTAAAACCAAAGATCCTGTCATTTTGGTGTTTTAGTAGTTTAGCATTAAATTTTATGTTTTTGAACCTTAGTCCTAGGTTATGTCATGTTTATATTCCCCCCGAAGTGTTTGGAGACAGTTTGGTTGTCTTTTGCAACATTTCCAAAAAATTGTCAAAATGTTGCCGAGAAAAGTTGCTTGTTGCCGAGCATCAGGTTGTCAACATATTGCCAAGTAACCTGACATAGTGTCATTTGGTATTGCATCGGTTACAAATCACAGAGGGGCAGTTGAATCGATGGTATGATGCTATAAAAATGCTCCCTTGGAGAGGAGTAAAGACAAAGAAGGAGAGAGAAGATAGATATATAACATATATGTATGACTTGATAAGTTTTGAAGGAAAATGAACATTTATCTGAGCATTCTAAGTGTGTACGACGTTGTGTGGTTCCATTAAGAAAAACCAGTAACATATTTTTATGGTGTTGTGAGTTTACTTTCTGTTGCAATTTGTTTCATTCAATTTAGTATTGATTTGTAGAAGTTAGAAGTGTTTTTGTAAGTGCGATTGAGAAAGCCTCCTATTTTGGGTCTGTGCATAAGATGGATCCTTAACTTGGGATTTCTCTAGTGGATCCTCACAACTACTTGGAAAATGCAAGTTAGGGACATGTACTATAGAATTTCAGAAGCTCAGGAACTCAAAGTTAGGTCTGTGGTTTTTAAGATCAAGCCCTAGGTCAAATATCCTCATGTATTTGACCAGTCAAGTAAGAAAATGAATGGATCGTGTGATGGGACTTGGTAGGTTGGTGTTTTGAGGTATTTTAGGTTAGTTGAACACTCCTGGGTGATTGTATCAACTCAGTGTACCCATCTCTCAGTACTTTCTTTTCAAACCAAGCCAAAATTGTCCAATTAGGTCTGTGTGTCTTGCAGGTGTTCAGAGGTGCTGGAGTAGAGTTGGTATCTGTGACTTTTGGGTTTGTTGTAACTTCCTAAAGGGAACCTAATTCTCTAATTTATTTTCCAAGTCCCTTTTCCAAAGTAAAATTTGTCTTAAGGAAACCACCTAGAAAAGGCTACAAGGATTTCTAGGACAGTATTGGTTTTAGCTTGTTATCTCAGTGTGAGCACTTGGGTTCACTTGTGGCTTCTTGCAGCGTTGCTATGCATTAGGTGGTATCAGAGCCACTAAAATAATCTTGGGAGAGACAAGACAGAAGACTCCCCAGGAGAAGAAGTTCCTGCAAGGATAACCAATGTTGAGTTGGCTAAGATTGTTAGAGAACAAGTAGCCAAGAACAAAAGGATGGAAGAAGAAATCAAAAAGTTGAAGAGCCTCCAAGCAGAGAAGAGTGGTGAAGGAAACTCTGAAGAAGAAGAAGAAGAGGATATGCAACAGGATGAAAGGAAAGGCATACCTGCAGAACAAGCACAATTTCTAGAAGCTCTTGAGACAGTTGGGAGAAAAGACCTGAAAGGAGATATACCCATATTTCTGGGGAAGATGAACCTTGAAGAATGCATGGATTGGATAGAAGCTTTGGGAAATCACTTTGAATGTGATGATGTCCCTGAACATCAGAAAGTTAAGATTGCTAAGTCCAAGATGAAAGGTCCAACTTTGAGTTGGTGGAATTTCCTACAAAATGAAAGAGTTGAAGAAGAGAAGAATCCTATCTCATCATGGAGAAGAATGTTATCAGAAATCAAGAAACAAACTGTACCAGAAGAATATGAAGTTACACTTCACAAAAAGTTGCAAAATCTTAGACAGAAGGACCTTGATGTAAGTAGTTATACTGATGAATTTCATAAGATGACACTAAAGGCCAAAGTCCCTGAGAGTGAAAAAAAGAAGCTTGCAAGGTACCTTAATGGGTTGAAGCTCATCATACAAGATGAAATGAGCTTGTTTAATCAAGAATCAGCGCACAAATGTTTTCAAATGGCACTTAGGATTGAGGAAAAATAGAAGAGGAAGGAAGAACAAAACAATAGAGGCAGAGGAAACATTTTCAGAGGTAGAGGCAGATTCAATGGAAGAGGTTCATATCCAAGAAACCAAGGCAAATCTAGATATCAAGAATAAGAGGGAGAGTCAAGTAACAAAGGTACTTTTAGAGGTAAGAGATTAAACAATAGGGGAAGATTTGGTGGAAGAGGACCTAGTGTTTTCACTGTAAATGCTTCACTTGTAACCAGATTGGGCATCAATCTTTTAGGTGTCTTGAAAAGATTGGTACAAACAGATAAGGAGGAGATAGAAGGGTGTAATTGACACAAGAAGATGACAATCATAGTGTTTCCTCTTATAAAACCACAACTTCAAGGCCTGTAACACCTAAACAAAGAGAATGTGTCATGTTCAACATAACACTCTTGAAGATGCCCATCAATAAGGAGCCACCTCAAATAAAATCTCTTTTCAAGACCTCTTGTAAGGTAAATGACAAGGTGTGTAAAGTTATTTATGATTCTGGTTCAAATGAGAATTTAGCTTCTATAGAAATGATAGAAAAGCTTGGGTTAAAGAGAATACCACATCCTAATCCATATAAAGTATCTTGGTTAAGTAAGGATCAACATACCTTAGTTGATGAACAATGTTGGGTAGATTTTCAGATTGGGAAGTATAAGGATAAAGTTTTATGTGAAGTTGTAACCATGGATGCTTGTCATCTCCTATTAGGGAGACCTTGGAAATATGATACTAATGCTCAACATGATGGAAAGAGAAATTATACACCCTAGTCAAGAATGGTGTAAGTTTCACAATGAAACCTTTACCAGAGGATAGCAAGGATAAGACTATGACTAATAGTGTGATGTTGGTAGGTGAAAAGGAGTTCATGAAAGTTCTTAAGGAGGAGAAAACACCACGTTTTTCCATCATTGTCAAAACTAAAATGGAGTCCCAAAAGAAACCAAAAGATGGAGAACCAAGGAGAGATGTTGGTCCTAGGGAGGTACAAGAATTATTGAATAAGTATAAGGGCATAGTTGCAGACAGTAGTACCGAGTCTTTGCCATCAAAGAGGGAGATCAATCACTATATTAAGCTCATCCATGGATCCACACTACCTAATAAGGCTGCCTATAAGTTAACCCCTGAACAAAATGCAAAAGTGTTTAGACAGATTCAAGAATTGTTGGAAAAGGGTTTCATTAGGAAGAGTATTAGTCCCTATGTTGTTCCAACAGTCCTAGCTCCTACGAAAGAAGGTAAATGGAGGTTGTGCACGGACTCAAGAGCCATCAACAAGATTAATATCATATATAAATTCCCAATGCCAAGAATGGAAGACTTAATGAATTGTTTGGGAGGTGCAAGGTACTATTCAAAAATTGACTTGAAGAGTGGCTACCACTAGATTAGAATCAGAGAGGGAGATGAGTGGAAAACAATTTTCAAGACCAATGAGGGTTTGTTTGAATGAGTTGTTATGCCTTTTGGTCTTTCCAATGCACCAAGTACATTCATGAGACTCATGAATGAGGTTCTTAAACCTTTCATTAATCACTTTGTTGTTGTTGTTGTTGTATATCTAGATGATATTTTGATTTTCAGTAAGAATGAACATGATCACCTAATGCATTAAGATATGGTGTTGTAAAGGTTGCATGAAGAACAGTTAAGGATCAACTTGGAGAAGTGTGTGTTCTTGCAAGAAGAACTTGTGTTCCTTGCTATTGTCATCTCAAAGGGAAACTTAAAGATGGATCCCTCCAAACTTGGAGCCATTTTGAATTGGCCAAATCCAAAATCAGCCAGTGAGGTAAAGAGTTTTCATGGACTAGCTAGCTTTTATAGAAAATTCATTAAGAATTTCAGTGGGGTTAGTGCACCAATGATTGATACCATAAAGGGAGGTAAGAAATGTCACTTTGTTTGGAATGATGATGCACATAAGTCTTTTGAGTATTTGAAAATAAGGTTTGCACAACAACCTATACTAGTCCTTCCTGATTTCCATAAGATTCTCACTATAGAGTGTGATGCAAGCAATAGAGCTATTGGTGGTGTCTTAAGCCAAGAGGGTAAACTTGTGGCATTCTTTAGTGAGAAACTCAATGAGGAAAAGAAAAAGTATTCTACTTATGATTTAGAGTTGTATGCCATGGTTTAGTCTTTAAGAGAATGGAGACATTACTTATTACCATAGGAGCTTGTTGTTTATCCTGACAATCATATCTTGAGTTTTCTAAATAGACAAGAGAAATTGAATTAGAGGCACTTGAAATGGATGGAATATCTCCAAGATTTCACCTTCACCATCAAGCACAAGAAAGGAGTAGCTAATAAAGTTGCTGATGCTCTCAGTAGGAGGAATCTAATTATTCAAGAAATCCAGTTGGAAAGTGTGGGCATTCTGACTTTGAAAGATATGTACTTAGAAGATGAATACTTTAAGGAAGCCTATCAAGTTTGCAAACAATTAGGGGACAAGTATCATACTGATTTCTTAGAATTTATCATTCAAGAAAGGTTACTGTTTAAGGGAAGTCAATTGTGTATACCTCTATGTTCAATGAGGGAAAATATTGTTAAAGAAAAATATCGTGGGAGCTTGTCAGGGCACTTTGGGATAGATAAGACCCTTGATTTAGTGAAAAGGTTCTATTTATGGCCTAAAGTACAGTTAGATATCAGAACATTTGTGGAAAGTTGTTTGATTTGTTAGAGGGATAAAGGCCACACCTCAAATGTAGGCTTGTATACACCACTTCCCATCCTTGCTAAGCCTTGTGATTCAGTCAACATGGATTTTGTTTTAGGACTACCAAAGACCAAGACTGGTTATGACAGTGTGTACATAGTTGTTGACAGATTTTCAAAGATGGCTCACTTCATCCTTTGTAAAACCATTCATGATGCTTTTGACATTGCAAATTTTTTCTTCAAAGAGGTTGTTAGAATTCATGGTCTACCTTTGTCCATCATCTTCTTACCATCATCAATCAGATGGTCAAACTTAAGTCATCAACAGGTCTCTTGGGAATTTACTAAGGTGTCTAACACATGAACATGGTACCACATGGGATAGCATATTAGCTCAAGTAGAATTTTCCTATAATGATTTAGTGAATTGAAGCACTGGTTTAACCCCTTTCCAAATTGTGTATGGTAACCATCCTAGGGGTATTCTGGAACTCAGAGATGTGAAATATTTAGCCAAGAGGAGTGCTCTAGCAGAAGATTTTGTTGAAGTCATGAAGGACATTTATGAACAAGTCCAAGCCAAGTTGAAACATACATCCACTAAATACAAAGAATGTGTAGATAAAAAGAGAACGAATTTGCAGTTTGAAGTTGGAGATATGGTGATGATTCATCTCAAGAAGGAAATACACTAAGTTAATGATGAAGAAGTTAGGTTGTTTCAAAATTCTCAAGAAATGTGGAAACAATGCCTAGAAGATTGATCTACCTCCTAGTGTTGGTTTATCTCCTATCTTCAACATTGCTGAAATCTATGCTTTCAAAGGTACTATTGACAATGTCTCTACTACAAGAGATCAGGATCCAAACTCAGAGAAATTTCTCCAGGACTTACCCAAGCCACTTTCTCTAGAGATAGAGTACATTGTTGACAAGAGAGTGGCTAACCAAACGAGAAGGAAAACTTACTATGAGTTTCTAGTCAAATGGAAAAACCAACCACTAGAAGATGCTTTATGGTTGACACCTGAAGCCATTGTAAATTCTGGACTCAAAGTTGCAGACATACCAACTCAAGAGACTTGAGTTTCTTTTGTCAAGAGGATTATGGTGCCGAGCAACCTCGACGTATTCTGTGATAGGATAGTTTTGTCTGCATTTTTTAGTTCTACGTTAAATTTTGTTTTAAGAATGAAGGATTGATTCCTTGGATCATCCTATTGTAAGATCTTGGTCTACTTTGTAAGGTTAAGGGTCTTAAGGTACACTATAAACCTTAAGGTCTCCTTAAGCCATTGAAACCAAAGATCTTGTCATTTTGATGTTTTAGTAGTTTAGGAGTAAATTTGATGTTTTTGAACCTTAGTCCTAGGCTATGTCATGTTTAGATTCCCCCCTAAATGTTTGGAGTCATTTTGGTTGTCTTTTGCATCATTTCCAAAAACCTGTCAAAATGTTGCCGAGCAAAGTTACATTGTTGCCGAGCAAAGTTGCTTGTTGCTGAGCAAAGTTTCTTGTCGCTGAGAAAAGTTACTTGTTGCCAAGCTTCAGGTTGTCAATATATTGCCGAGTAACTTGACATAGTGTCGTTTGGTATTTCATTGGTTAAAACTTATAGGGGGCAGTTGAATCGAAGGTATGATGCTATAAAAATGCTCCCTTGGAGAGGAGTAAAGATGAAGGAGAGAGAAGATAGATATATAACATATATGTATGACTTGATAAGTTTTCAAGGAATATGAACATTTTTTTGAGCATTCTGAGTGTGTATGACATTGTGTGGTTCCATTAAGCAAAACCAGTAACATATTTTTATGGTGTTGTGAGTTTACTTTCTGTTACAATTTGTTTCATTCAATTTAGTATTTATTTGTAGAAGTTAGAAGTATTTTTGTAAGCGGGGTCCAAAAACCCTCCTATTTTGGGTCTGTGCATAGGATGGAGCCCTAACTTGGGATTTATCTAGTGGATCCTCACAACCACTTGGAAAATGCAAGTTAGGGACATGTACTATAGGATTTATGATGCAGTCAAGTATGGAGGATCCAAAGAAGGATTGTCCAAACTTGTAGCCAATAACCATAACATTAAAAACAACCAGATACACAAAAATATGATCAACATTCAACTTTCTATTATCATTGATAATCAATTACATTTAACATGCTGGGCTGTAAGGCCTTCCCGGTTATGGCCAAATACAAAGATACTTCTCAATATCAATTACAAATCTTCTGCAAGACATACAACACTTGACCCAGATTCTCAAATCCAACACTTTGATTTGCTCCCACAATCTGATGCCCTAAGCTAAGATCAAAATACAACTTAAATACAAAAGGAAACCAATCAAGTCGGCCTACAATAACAAACATTGGAGAAACCTCCGACCCAGATTTAGGTCCACACAAACCCCAATGAGAGATCCACCATGAATGCCGCATTCAAAATTAAATGCAGAAGTCAGCCACCAGATCCAACTCCAAAATAAACAACTCGGGCAAAGGATGACTGAGCAACAGAGTGACTCGAGCAAAGAACACCCCGAGCAATAGAAAATGAATCAGGAAAAGAGCATCCCAAGCAATAGAAAATGACTCGCGAAAAGAGCACCCCGAACAACAGAAAATGACTTGGTCAAAGAGAACCTCGAGCAACATAAAATGACTCAGGCGAAGAGATCACCAAGACCCGCTGGTAAAGAAAGACCCGAGCAACAGAAGACAAACAAAAGTAAACATCTTTTTGGTTGAGCAAGATTTCCAAGAATCCTAGGATGCTCCTACATCAGACACCCCATGTAAACAAGATGTTCCCATAAAGGAAATCATGAACATATTAAGGGAATCAGAACATGTATCCCATACTTGTTCTTAACCCATATCTCCTCTTGGCTTTGATTCCATGCTGTCTTGACTCTGTCTATTGTCCACTTCGACAATTTCATCAGTCCAGAACTTTTATCATATCTTTTGCTTGCAACTGACAGTAGTTGACACCGATCATCCTTGATACCATCAGTGTTTTGATGAACCACATTCTCATCCGACTGACTGATCAACTTAGTATCATCTGTATCTCACTATGTCACTAGTGTCAACATCTGTTGCACTATCTCAGCCAAAAATGTCATTTGTTTCTTAATCTCTGTAAGTTCCTTAGAGGTTTGATTCTCTCCCTTAAAATTATCCTTCCTTTCACCCATAGGTTCATCACTTCTCTTTTCCTCATGTTTGTCACTGTTATTCGTGCAACATATGATAACTCCACATCCCTTAGTCCCTCCTTCCTGCAAAGGTAGCAACTTATGCTTGGATCCATCCTGCCTTACCACATAGGTATTTGCATGACCATCAAACATAACATATCTGTCATATTGCCAATGTCTATTGAGCAACAGGTGACAAGCATCCATAGGCAACACATCACATAGTATCTCATCATAATAAGATTCAATCTTAAAATTAACAAGGCATTTATTCTTAACCCTAACCTTAGACACATCTTGTATCCAACTAATCTGATAAGGATTAGGATGTTTTCTTCTTCCCAAATTTAACTTACTAACCATCTCTTCTGAAACAAAGTTCTCAGAACTGCCACCATCAATTATGACATACATACCTTATCCTTGCACTTACATATGGTTTTGAACACATTTGTTCTCTGCACTGGTTCATTAATACATGCAGCAAGCCTTCTAGTGAACATAACTTCACCTTCTTCTACAACATTCACCAAATTTTCCTCAGTCTTTAGGGTGAACTTATTTTGAGGACATGACCAAGCCCTATGTCCCTTCTCACCACACTGAAAATAAGTACTAGTGAAATCACTTCTTCCTCTTCTTCCATACCCACGATTTTAATCCTTAGTGGTTTGACTACCGCTAGATCTACCTCGTTTTGTTTAGGATTATCCACCACCTTACTCTCAGCAGTTGTGTCATCAGTCTTACCACCTTGGTTTCTGTTATTCTGCCTGCTCTCAAACTTCTTGTCCAACTTCTCCTCAATCTTCAATGCCATCTGATAAGAATCTCCTATGGTTGTCATCCAAACAGTAAGTAATTATTCCTGAATACTAGGTCTCAAGCCATAGATATACCTAGCAACTTTCTCCTTGTTAGCTTCCCAATGTCCAGTCCTAATCAGAATCCTATAAAAATCCTTGGTATAATCTTGCACCAATTTGTTTGTCTACCTCAAACCTTGCATCTTTTTGAACATATCCAATTCATAATCCATTGGAATGAATTGTTTCTTCAACTTTTCAACCATTCAGTTCCATCTAATGATCTTGTCTTTACCTCTCCGACTTCTTTCCAATTGAACTTCTCTCCACCATATGTTCGCATGACCTTTTAGCTTTGTCTTTGCAAACTGAACTCTATTAGGATCTTCCACTTCTTCATACTCAAAGTATTCATCCATCTCATTAATCCAATTGATCAACTCTTCTGGCCTAAGGCTTCCAACAATTGTAGAAACTTCAATCTTAGGTCTTTTCCCAATTTTAGACATGGCTCTCAGAAATCTAGCCTCCTCTGGATCTCTGACATCTTCTTTAGCTTCTTCTAAATGATCTTCTTCATCAAACTCTTTACCATTATCTCAGTTTTCTCTAGACACATTCTTTCTTTGTAACTCCTCTCGCAAATCTTGCACTTGCTTCTGCAAAGCTCGAAAATCTTCAAGACTGAATTCCTCCTTAGGTTCTTCCTCTACGATCTCGCGAGTTTTCTTCGGAGGCATCTTCGCTTCACAATTCTCCAATAATTTGAGATCTAACTCCTTCTCCAACAATTGAAACTCTACTCTGATACCACCTGACACAGTCAAGTATGGAGAATCCAACGAAGGATTGTCCAAACTTGCAACCAATAACCATAACAACGGAAACAACTAGATACACAGAAATATGATCAACATTCAACTTTCTATTATGATAGATGATAAATTACATTTAACATGTTGGGCTATAAGGCCTTCCCAGTTACAGCCAAATACAAATATACTTCTCAAGATCAATTAAAAATCTTCTGCAAGACATACAACTCTCGATCTAGATTCTCAGATCCAACACTTCAATATGCTCCCACAATCTGATGCCCTAAGCTAAGAACAAAATACAAATTAAATAAAAAAGGCAACCAACCAGGTTGGCCTACAATAAAAAACATTGGAGAAAACCCCGACCCAGATTTAGGTCCACACAAACCCCAATGAGAGATCCACCATGAATGCCAAAATGAAAATTAAATGCAGAATTCGGCCACCAGATCCAACTCCAAAATAAACAACTCGGGCAAAGGATGACCAAGAAATAGAGTGACTCGGGCAAAGAACACCCCGAGAAATAGAAAAATACTCAGGCAAAGAGAACCCCAAGCAATAGAAAATGAATCGAGAAAAGAGCACCCCGAGCAGCAGAAAATGACTTGGTCAAAGAGCACCCCGAGCAACAGAAAATGACTCGGGCGAAGAGATCACCGAGACCCGCCGGTAAAGCAAGATCTGAGCAACAGAAGACAAAAAAAGTAAACATCTTTTTGGTTGAGTAGGATTGCCAAGGATCCTAGGATTATCCTGCATCAATTTCAGAAGCTCAGGAACTCAAAGTTAGGTCTGTGGTTTTTAAGATCAAGCCCTAGGTCAAATATCTTCATGTATTTGACCGGTCAAGTAAGGAAATGTATGAACATATGAATGGATCATCTAATGGAACTTGGTAGGTTGGTTTTTTGGGTTATTTTAGGTTAGTTGAACACTCCTGGGTGATTGTATCAACTCTGTGTACCCATCTCTCGGTACTTGCTTTGCAAACCAAGCCTAATTTGGCTAATTAGGTCTACGTGTCTTGCAAGTGTTTAGAGGTGTTGGAGTAGAGTTGGTACCTATGAATATTGGGTTTATTGTAACTTCCTAAAGGGTACCTAATTCTCTAATTTATTTTCCAAGTCCCTTTGCAAAAGTAAAAGTTGTCTTAAGGAAGCTACCTAGAAAAGGATACAAGGATTTCTAGGACAATATTGGTTTTAGCTTGTTATATCAGTGTGAGCACTTGGGTTCACTAGTGGCTTCTTGTAGAATTGCTCTGCATCACTTATGCTTAGAAGAACATTTCTGACCAAGAGGCAAGCTGATCCTTGTCAAAGGAAAAATTTATTTAGGACTATGTGTAAGTTTGGTGGTAAATGTTGTAAGGCGATTGTTGATGGAGGAAGTACTGATAACTTGGTTTCTAAGGAGATGGTTCAAAAGCCTAGTTTTAAGAGGTTGAAACATCCTTGTCCTTATAGGATTAGTTGGTTATAGGAAGATCATGCAGTAGAGGTTAAGGAATAATGCATGGTAAGTTTTCACATTGGTCCTTGTAGGGATGAAGTATTATGTGACATTGTGAATATGAGGTCTTTTCATGTTTTACTTGGAAGACCTTGGAAGTATGATAGAGAGGCTATTCATGACTATAAAGGAAATTTCATTACTATCTTGAAAGATGGACAAAAATTTACTTTGACTCATTTGAAGGATGAAGACAAAGGAATGAGGAACTTGAGCATTGGAAGGAGATATGAGATGACTACATAGGGTAGTACAGAATTTAAGGTTCATAGGTTTGAAGGAAAATCAGAGGGTACTAGTGGTAAAATAAAATAGAAGAAGATTCAATTGGGATCTTATCCTGTTGATACATTTGGTTCAGGTAGATGGCATGCATGGAAGAATGATAGGCAGAGTCATTTGCAATACTTGACTGAGAAGGGTGGAATGATAGTGCAAATAGAAAATGTAGAGAATAAGTGGATTAAGAATGAACATGGGATCTCTATCTTGAATTCCTTAAGATTTTCATGAGTTTCTCTCATGAAAAATATTTAGTCACCTAGGGTGTCTGATGGAGGAGCCTCCTTGGTTTGCTGGCAATCTTACATTGTTCTATGAGTTTGGGTTACAATTGACAGTTTCCGTGTTTCTGGTTGTGGTTGGTCCACTTGGATCTTTAGTTGTTGTGCTTGTACTGACATTTTTTTGATAGTGTTTTGGATGCTGTTATGTGATCGCTCCTTATTTGGTGTTATCTTGTTTGAGATATGGAGGATTCTATGATAGGGTAGTATTTTTTTTCCTGTTCTTCTGATTGGGTTGACAAGTTGGCGTGTGGTCGAGTTTCCGTGTGAGTTAGGAGTTTCTCTCGTGGATTCTTGTACAAGAGTTTTCTTAGATCATTCTCCTATGATCGTATCTCTTGAGGTTGATCGTGTGTTGATATTTCTCTCTTTCTGGCCGTAGGTAACGTATTCATGAATGACGCAGACTTACCTGGAGATTTTTGCTGCGATCAAGATTGTGGGATTCTTAGCCGTTGTGGTGTTAGCACGTGGATTGTGGTTCCTTCGTGGATTGTTCCATGTGATAACTTCTTCTTATATTATGTTTGTATAGGATTGGACCTATATTTGTAAGACGTTTCCCGCTTTGGGAAATGTTATTTCTTGACCTGACTTGTGGTCGTGATTTTGTATAAATGAAGGGCTTGGTTTCGTGTTAGAAAGTAAGTTGGAGAAGGGAAGAATGTATAGTAGTGGACTATTGACACGAAGCTTGCAAAGATCTTTGGGATAGATCTTAGAGTTGTTTTCTTTATATCTGGCTGTAACCGGGAAGGCCTTACAACTCGACATGTATGGTTAAATTATGATCAATAAAGAATTTCTTGCATCTTATTGTGTCAAGTTCTCTATTGTTTCTATTGTGTTTACTCTTGCTGTGAGGTTGGACATCTCCTTTGAGGATTATCCCACCTTGGCACAACATCAATATATCTACTACTGCTATTGATTTCTTCAAGTCATCTAGTATAATGAAACAACTCAACAATATGTTCCTTGTTCTAGTTCCAAAACCGGTGAAGATGTTAAAGATGGACAATTTTAGACTAATCAAATTTTGTAATACTATTTATAAGATTTCTTCAAAGCTGTTAGTGAATAGAATTAAACCTCCTTTTAATAAGATGATATCCCAACATAAAAAAGGTTTCATTATCGGTCTCCAAATTTTGGTTACTATTCTAACAACTCATGGAATAACCCATTCTATATATAATACCAAGAAGTCCCATATGACTCTTAAATTGAATATCTCAAAGGATTATAATACAATATCTTGGCCTCTTCTTTATATGTTCGAAATAAATTTGGGTTCCAAGGTAGAAATCTTTATATTATTCAAGATTGTGCTAAATCCTAAATTCTTAATGCTTGTTAATGACATCCCAAATACTTTTCTCTAGTAGTGGTCAGGGTTTGAGATAGGAGGACCCTCTTTGTTCTTATCTTCTTATCTTGATGGTTGAATTCCTAGGAAGAGCATCTCCAAGTTATTTGAGGTTAAAATTCTTATGGGTATGAATGCAATTTATTCCCTCCCTCGTTCCCACCAACAATTTGTTGACGTCACTATTATTTTTGGTGCTTCCTCAACTAAAGAAAATAATTTTAGGAAATAAGTGCTTAATAATTATGCATAAGTATCATGCTAGGTCATAAATTAAGAGAAGAGTGTCCTCTATTTTATTCAACACTCATAATAATATTTACGATAAGATTAATAAGATCTTTGGGTGTTCTAGGTATACAATTATTACTACTTATCTTAAACTCCCGCTAACTACTAAGAAAATCATACTTAAATATTAGAATATATTAAAAGAATGAATTTTTTTGGTTGAAAACATAAGCTCTTGAGCCTTGCAGGGAAGTATCAAGTCTTAAAGGCTTGTTTAAAAAATATTCTAGTTTTCTATCTATCTTTGTTTAAAGTTTGTAGATACATGATTGAAAGGATGGAGTAGATTTAAAAACAATCCCTCTTGACAAACACTAAGGATAAGAAAAGGTTGGCCTTGGGTAGTTGGGATAAAGTGTGAAGAAGTAAAAAGAATGTAGATTTGGATATAGAAGTGTTTAATCCTTAATAAAGCCCTTGTTGCTAAATTTGGATGGAACTTGATCAAAGTTGACAAGGAATAAATTACAATGATAAAAGAAAAGTGTTATCATTTTAGTTGCACACTAAATTGATAGATTGATTATTATCTTACATTGGATTATGAATTTTATAGTTACTGTCTTAAGTTGCAGAATTGTTCAAATTCAGAAGAGGAAGTATACATACAATATAGAAACTATAAACAACACAATGATTTCATAAAGATACATCTATTTAAAACTACTATCCAGATATTGAAGACAAATGCTTTGCTTTTGCATTCATGTTAACACTGATAATGTTGTTCTCTAAGTATTTGATCAGAATTAAACTTTCAATTTCATAAATTGATCTTTACATTGAACATTCAAAGTGAATGTAATAAACAAGTATTCCTTCATAGGTTACACCTTTCAGTTGTAAAAATATGAAGATATACAATGCTGAAAGTAATAAAAGAGCATTAGAGGATTTAAGGATCTAAGAATTGCCTTGGAGAGGTCTTTTTCATTCTGATAACTGGTCATCTGGATCTTCATGGCTTCTGCCTTGTTTTCATCCTAAAGTCTTCTTCTGGTTTTGTTCTGCAATCATAGAGAAAGAGAGTAGTTAGATCCAAGTTGGATCTAAACAATGCATAATTCCCAAAAAATAGCATGCTGCAATCACACTTTCAGAACTGCATATCAATTATGTAAACATCAATGCATTAACAAGGTATACATCTGCAATGACTAAATAAAGTATCAAAGGGACATAATTTTATGAAACCTTTTACTGCATATAGTTGTTATCCTGCAGTAGGAAGGAATTGCTATTTAGGAAAGAAGAGCATTCACATGTTAAGTCAATAAATGCAACCAAAAAACCCATATTCATACATAAATGTTATCCCACATGTCATTTACATACAAACATGGATTAGCTGATTGAATCCATTAACCTAACATGGGGAATTAGTGGTGTGTGCAAGCGAGAGATGTCCACAAATTCTAAAGTATGATATGTAGGAAAGAAAAGAAGACACAACAGAGTACTAGCAATGCTGTTATAAGAGATGCATATGAAATAAAGATAAGTGTTCCTAATTGAGAAGTGTTATAGCCAAAAGGGAGCAGTTTACAAATTAAATGAGGTAACACTATACCTTGTACCTTATCACTGTATAAAGCAAGCATGAGATACTATGTAATGTTGTTTTGAAACAATTCACTAAGATAATTCAGAAAATAGAGAACACTAATGTTGTTATAGGTTAGAATGCATACGTAAAGGATCTAACTGTATTGTTATCAGAAATGGAGATTGTATACACATGGTTGACATCACATAAGTACTTTATGTCAATACAGTTCTGAACATCATGATCTCTAAATAAAAGCTATGAGAAAAGAAAAGCAGAGATATCCTTTTTATAACACAAGGCATATACAAAATAAAATATTAGTATTGCTGTTATAAACTGTATGTACAGGATAAGATGAACATATGCAAAATGTAGAATTGACAATGATATAGTCAGCTATACATGCCTACCATAAAGATCAATTGACTTCATATGTTCAGATGAATGCTGTTATAGAAGATGCTAGGTCATAACAATGTGTTGTAAGTGATGAATGTAAGGCATAGGTATTCACAAATACAATGATTCAGAAAGGGACTTAGTGTTTCAAACTGAGAAGCCTTTTTTAGAACTTGTAGAACCTTTGTAGATTAGTGAACATGATGGTCTGAATGTTGGTTCACAAGTGTCATTTTTGGCATTTTCATAAACTGAATTGTTTATTATGTTCACTAATCTAACAAGTTTATAACGTTGTTATTCGAAAAGCTTAACAAAATATCTTACAGTGTTTTAAGTTGGCTAGTTTTCACATCACGGTCATAGAGGAAAAGATGCTTTTCAAGATGCTACATCAAAATGCAAAAGTGTTCTAAAAAATTCATAATCAAGTACCATGATACAATTACATAATTACTGGTATTGCATATCCTTGCTGAATTCAAAGAACAGATTCAGTAAAGTTATTGATTATTGCCGGTAAAAGAGGAATGCTACAGAATTGAGCTTTAAAGTTAAAAAATGTTTTCAGTTTGTATTTAGTGGATGTCATGAGACCATGCTAAAACTTCATTAAATAGCATTCTGATGTCTTTGGATGTCACGAGACCGTGCTCGAACTCCTTGGACATTAAACAAACATTTTTTCATCTTTTTGCATTTCTTATTAAAGTTCAGATTCAACATAAAAAAAAGAGCTATATTCAAGCCTGGTAATGTGTGCCAATAAGCCTTTGGATATTCTCTCTTTTCAATATTGAATTCAATTCAAAGTGACTGTTCTTATTCATAAGTCTTGTAAAGATGAAATGAAAATAACTGGTACATTATAACAAGAGTGACTGTGTTATGGAAGGATACAAGCTAGTGAGATTTTCAAAACTTATTATTCATTTATGGAAGAGCAATTACAGTGAGCTTAATGGTTTGGTTTCAATAATGAGCAAGTGTGTGCAATATGCTTAAAATATTAAAGTTTTATGTGCATCTACAACTAAGCCCTAAAAGTCCTTGTATTTATCTATCGAGCTGCTATAGGAGTTCTCATGAGCAAAAAAATATGAACAAAGATGTACTTCACGAGTAGGAGACAAAGTGGCTTTTCATTTTGTGCACCAAAGCATCATTTTTATGTGCTACCGAAAGATGAAGAAATAGCAATATCAACTTAATTCAAAGTTGCAGACAGAAGTGTTTTATGTTCCATGATAATGCTTTAAACAAACATTGAATGTTTCTCAAACAATAAAATGTATATTTTTCCATAAATAGAAAGAAGATGGTTAATGCTTACAACACTATGGTCATGTTTCTTTAAAAAAAAAACCATTGAGTAGAATTTACTGCCGACAAAGACAAATATCTCAGTTAAACCAATAGTTTGCATAAATTTTGAAGTTTACATCTAAAGATGCAGAAATGGCCATGTGGGTATCTTAAGTAAAGTTCGGTTTTTATGCTACAGAGGAGTGAACAAAGAAACCCACAAACATAGCAGCAATTTCAAAAAAGCATAAGAGAATGAGTAAAGAGAAGAAGATAACTTATCTTTTAACTTACAAATTAGAGATGGAGTCCAAGCTTGGGTTCTTTTATGCACGATGAGTTGGGGATAAGTTTGAAGATGTGGCTGGAAGAGGCCGAGCTTCAAGAGAAGGTAAGACAACTCCATGTCTTTCAGCCACAGTCCAGACCAAGCGCAAGATTACGGTGGAGAGAAGACCCAGTTCACAACCCTAGCTCGAGTTCAAGATGTCGAGATGATAACAAAAAATAGAACCCGAGTTCAACCAAGGAGTTCATGATACAGAAAACACTGTATTCATGGCATGAAGCAAAGAGCCCGAGTTCGAAGTCATGCAAAAATTTGAGTTCTTGCAAAAATATCATACAATGCCATTATTATGGTAGGTTCTAAGACCCATGTCACAAACAAATGGAGGCTGAGTTTAAACTAAAATTTGTAACAACAGTGAAAAGAGATGGAACCCGAGTTCCCAAAGTTACATGCATGGATAGCACTATCTTTTAAATGAAAACTCAAAAAATCAGACTGCGGTCAAAATAACAATGAAGCCGAGTTCTCATCGTATTTTATGGCATGTCAAGTTGTATACATGAAAGGCTGAGGTTAGAGCCCAAGTCGTTAACTCGAAAAAGATAGAACGCAACACCATATCTTTATGGCATGGGAAACTCAAGCTACAAGCCACAGTGAAGAAGATTACAAACCCAAGTGCATTTACAACCACATAGAAGCCGAGTTCAAAGTTATGACCTGACTTGACTGAAGGAAGATACAGATACAACACCATCTTTATGGCATGAAACCAACTTCAAACTGTATGGAGCCCAAGCTCCTTGTCACGCAACTCAAGCTTCATGATTCAAGAAAAAAAATGCAGATGACTCACAGATCACAAAGAGATACTACCAGAGATGAATTCCAAGTTACATGGCGGCGCCCAAATAGCAATAAAAACCCTAAGTTTTTTGAAGAAACACATAATGCAAAATAAAAATTCCTATGTTGAAAATTGATAAACTTTGGAGTCCACAATGCAGAGTTAAGTTTCTGTCAACCACAGTGCACGACAACACCAATGCAAATGCCACGACATCATCATCACATGATATGTCAGGGATTTGTTTTTATCTCACATTGACCATAGAGTTAAGTGTCAAGTTAGGGATTTTAAATTATGGTGTCAGCTTCATATGTTAAGGTGATACAATTGTGGTTAGGGTTTTTAGGTGAGATTGGCACTTTAAGTTATTTTGGATATTCTTTAAGGGGTTTGTAATGTATTTTAATATATGTTGATATATATTATAAGTTGTAAAATCCTAATTATTAACATTAGGAGAACACTTTTAGAGGGGTAGATTTTGGGGACTAGTCATGCCTTAAATTTAGGGATTTGGTCATATTGGAGAGATTTTGTTGAAGCTATATTTGTGGACATCTTTTTGGGCCTAAAAATCATAGGAATCTATCTGTTTAAGAGGACTTTTTTTGGGGGGGGGGGGGGGTTTTNGGGGGATTTTCATTTTTTAGAATTAGCCTTGGAGGCTATATATTGAAATTTCTTATTTATTTGTAAGGGTTCAGAATTGGGGATAAAAGTTGTATTAGTGAACATATCGTTCCTTTGCACTTTTTCTTGCATTTTGTAACCATTTTTTTTTTTACAGATTTTGAAGATAATAGAGCTGGCCTTATCATTCACATATCTTTTTTGAGTTCTTGAATCTATCCTTTTCAAGTTTTTCTGCATTTAAGTGTTTATCCCTTTCAAGCATAGATTAGTGAATTGCTCTAAATTACTATTCTAGGTTCTAAAGAATTAACCTTTTGCGGAAATTACCCGTTTGCTGGTTGAAATCCTACCATTAGTGACACCAAACCCTAATAGTGAATTGTAAACCATCCTAGGCGTTGAGAAGTGAAATCATTGTAGAAATTAGTAATGTGTGTTTTTGTAAGTACAATCTTGCAATTTTGATAAATCTGAATCTATTTTGGTGTATCACCTTTATTAATCAATTTTCATTTTCAGTTATTTCTCTCCTTTTTCCCAAAACCATAAAAGTCAGCATTAAGTGATATCCTGAATCTAATAGGAACTGGCCTAGAATCCAGAGATTCATTCTCTCATCCACCAATGAGAATGTTTTCATGTTCCAAAAGGATGGCTAGATTCCACATCCAGCTAAATGTGCAATCCTGATTGAAAATAGTTTTTGGCACGCCCGGTGGGACCTGAACTACTTCACAGTTCTTTCAAATTATTATTCCTTATTGCTATTTTGGTTTGAACAACAATATTTCTGCTTTTAAGAAGGTATTTTACCAAACACCTGGCAACTCTGTTTGAAGGTTTTTCTGCAGATTCAGTTGCAGACTTATTTTAATGAGAAGAAATCCTACAAGAGTCAATAGTGAAGGATTTGTTTATCAAGAGTTACAAATTAGCAGAAGAGGTTGCAAATCAGCAAGGAGAAATAGAGCATCTCAAGATGTAGGAGAATCATCCTCTTTTCTCAAGGGATCTGATTTTTCATTATTTGAAAATACTATCTTTGAGGATCAAGCTGCCATTTCTAAAAGCCATGAGGTAATTATTGAAGATTTTGGTTTTCCTGAAGGATTAAGTGTTATTGATAATTCTTTATCAGAATTACCCATTTTTGAAGAATCGACAAAGGAACATCTCGCTACTGTAGCATCCACAAGTGGCACTGCTACTCCAGGATTGAAAACATATCAGAGAAAGGTAACACAAGTTAACAAATCTGTTTTGCAATTTGTAGTCCAGCAACAATTGCAAACTGCAGTCCAGTAGCAAGTACCACCGATACAGATGGCTCGTAATTTTCCATTTGCAACCTTTGATGCTGGCATCCCATTAAAAATTGCTGTACATCATGATATTCCACCAGTGGCACTAAAAGGTTTGACTTATTTTAATGGTGATAATCATATTTCAACAATTGAGCACATTAAAGATATTGCTACTCTTTGTGGATTACATCAAGTTACTCATGATGATGTAGCATTGAAACTATTAGCATCTTCTCTTAAGGGTAAGGCATTAATCTAGTTTAGAAGTTTTCCAGTTAACTCTATTGGTACATGGTATGAGTTAGGTATTGTTTTGATCAGTAAGTTTGAAGATAGATCAGATAATTTTTCTTTGGTTGAGCAGTTAACTACTATTAAGAGAGATATCTATGAGCATATTTATGATTTCAATTTTTATTTTCAACAAACTTGGGATAGAATTCCAAGATCTGTTATACCATCTAATGACTATGCATTCCTTTTCTATTTGAAAGCATTTAACCCTGATATTGCACTTATGATACAGTCTATGGGAGGTAATACTTTACCTGCTGCTTATGATGTTTCTGTTAGAGCTGAAAACAACTTGATACAAGGTGGAAAATTACCAGCAAGGCCTCCAACGCCTTATTGTGTAGAGATACAACCACTTTTTCCAATTTTCATACCACCTATTGCTATTGTTCCTCCATTATGAGCACTTAATATGCAAGTTGTAGCAGAGGAACATGTTGCTTCAGCCCCTATCAGGGAGATAAAAGAGCAAACTATGGATCTAAAAGACACAAATGAAAACATTCTAAGGACTTTGCAGAATTATGGCAATGAGCTAACGAACCTAAAGAGGCAGCAAGGGAAATATAATAGGCCCCCACAAGCCTCTTACTAGCAGAATAGGCCATTGAATCAAGCTTCCGGTTCAAATAAGCCCAAACAAGCCCAAGGGCAGCAAAGAAATTACAATCAAAGAGCTGGTCAAGCATATAATTATGCAACTCCAAGTACTTCCAAGGAATTAACAGTAATTCCTCAAGTTAATTATGTGCAAGAAGCGGAATGGTGCAACACATGCAATGATGGACATTTTTGGTTAGATTGCCCTCATGCACTTGAAGCTAGAAGACATAATGTGCTGAAAGGACATCCAGCTAATTATCAATTAGAGGTACAATATGATTAATCACAAACACAAGGTAACCCTGATGTGTCTTTGGTAAATTTTAGTGATGAAGATTTCATTTTAGCAATAAAGTTTGACCCCAAGCAAGTGTGAAGACCTATAGCAACATGAACTAGGTCAAAAGTGAAGGCTGGGAATGAACAACAACTGAATGAAAAAATACAACAGCCTGCTGTTATAGTACAACAACAAACAAAGCAGCATTCACAAGCTTAGAAAGGAATAGAGCAGTCAATTTAGACAGCAAGTGAGCCTGCTGTTTTAAAACAACACCAAAAGGTTAGTGCACAAAACTTCAATATAGTTGATCATTTGAAAAAGACAAATGTTCCCCTGTCCATGTGGGATGTTTTGGCTCTTCTAGGCCAAAGGACATGTTACAAGAGGCTTTACAATCACTCACACTATCTGATGAAGCTTTGTCTCAACAGAATCCTAAGGTTTTAGATGCTACTAGTACAAGCACATCCCAACAATCAGCTAAGTTGATCAAACCACCTCCATTTTATGTCACTGTCATTATAGGAAAACACTTAGTACATAATTGTATGATTGATTTTGATTCTACTAGCTCGGTTATGCCCAAGCAAATTGTAGACCACCTAGGCCTCAAATACGAGCCACTTGAAAGATGAGTAGTTCAATTAGATGAGACAATAGTGGCAAATGTACGAGTGATAAAAAGTCTTGATTTAATGCTGCATGCTTGTCCTAGTTTTTCAGTTCCTATGGATGTGTACATTATAGATTTGCCTCCTAACTTCTCTATATGCTTGTCAAGAGAATTTACTGCCAAGATAGGAGGTTACCGATCAGCAAATTGGACGCACATGCTCTTCCGCACAAGGTACGATACTAAGGTTACTATACCCTCAGAACCAATTGCAAAGTTATGTGTTGAATAATATGTTGATAGTGCTGGGAATGAATCAACAATTATATCATTTGATCAGGAGGAAATATCTGAGGTTTTTGAAGCTCAAACACAAATAAGTAAGTTTTCTGATATGCTGTTAGATGATTGGGAAACTGAAAATGAAAGAGTTTCAGATGAACAAATTGAAGAGCCAAGTTTGGGTAACTATGTTATCCATGAAGTGTCTGATTTTCTTCTAGATGTGGTAAGAAGTGCATATTCAAAATCAGGACATCAATATAGTGTTGTTTGGAAGCTATTTTTTGATGGTTCTCACAGCAAAGTAGGTGCAGGAGGGGGATGTATGCTAGTTTCACCAGAGAATGAAAGGTATTATGCTTCTTTCAGATTCACTTTTAGTTGTACAAACAATGTAGCTGAATATGAAGCCCTCATAAATGGGTTAAAGTAGTCCATTAAAAGAGGTGTTAGCTGTTTGCAAGTTTATGGTGATTCAGAATTGATTGTGAATCAATTTAGGAATGTTCATGCAACTAAGAATGATTTATTAAAAAGTTACAAGCATGTTGTATGGAATTTGATTGAAGGTTTTGAAGCTTTTAATCTACAATCCATTCCTAGAAATCAGAACAAACATGCTGATAGGCTTGCTGCTATTGGAGCCCAATATGACATTCCAATATAAATTAATAATAATAAAGGGCTAAACTATGTTAAAGTGATTGTAAGACCTGCTATTTCTAACAATGCTGATTGTTGGCAAGTTTTTCAATCTGACCAACATATTGTTAACTTTTTGAGAGAAGAAGCTGAGTTTGCACAACCAAATCATCAAAGATTGTAGGAGCAGTATGAGGACCATATCATTCAATTAAGGACAAATAAAATGCCCAAAGGTCTTGTAACCTTAGAATCCATGTTTGGTACGAATGATCAATTCAAAAAGGATAAATCCAACTTGCAAATTAAAGAGGAGAATTATGAGGAAATTGTTGTTACAAAGGATAAAGTGCTGAAAATTGGAAAGGTATGTACACCTGAAGAGTGCCAATCCTTTGTTAACTTATGTAATGAATTTCATGATATTATTGCTTGGAGTTATTCAGATTTGAAAGGATTTGATCCTAGTATTTCTCAGCACACAATTGAATTAGAACCAGGAGCTAAGCCAGTTAGGCAAAAACAGAGGTCAATAAATCCAAAACTAGAGCCTCTCATGATTAAAGAATTAAATAAGCTGATTGAGAGCAATATCATTTTCCAATAAAGCATACTTCATGGTTATCCAATCTAGTTCCTGTTAGGAAAAAGAATGGATAAATTATATTATGTGTTGATTTATGTGACTTGAATAGAGATTCATTAAAGGATAGACATCCTTTACCTTCCATGGGACAAATATTGCAGGTTGTTTCAGGTTCAGAATGGTTCTCATTGCTGGATGGTTTCTCTGGTTACAACCAGATTTTGGTGAAGGAAGAGGATAGGTTCAAAACAACATTTACCACTAAATGGGGAATTGTGGATTATCAAAAGATGCCATTTGGTTTATCTAATGCAGGTGTGACCTTTCAGAAGGCTATGGACAAGGCCTTCATAAACTTAATGTACAAGTTTGTACTTGTTTATTTAGATGATATAACTATTTTCTTAAAAAATGCATCAGAACACTTTCAACATTCAAGAATTATCTTTGAGAGATGTAGGAAATATGGTATCTCTTTGAATCCCAAGAAAAATATATTTGTTGTCCATGAAGGCAAATTGCTGAGGTTTATTATTTCAAAGGAGGGTATCACCATTGAACATGAAAGAGTAAGTGCTATCCTTGCCTTAACACTTCCTCTTCATAAAAAGGGCCTTCAAAGCTTCTTAGGAAGAATCAACTTTGTTAAGAGATTCACTCCAGATATTGCTAGATTACTAATGGCATTAACAACCACGCTCAAGAAAAATATTGCTTTCAAATGGACCAAGGAAGGAAAACTCAGTTTTGAATTGATTAAGGAAGCATTAGCTACTGCCCCTACCTTGTTAAATCCTGATTTCTCAAAGGATTTCATTTTATATGCATATGGGAATGTTGATAGTATTGCTGCCATGTTAGTTCAGAAAAATAACATAGGTTGTGAGCAGCCAATAGTTTTTTTCAGTCAAGGACTTAAAGATTATGAATTGCATTATTCATTTGTTGAGAAGCATGTACTTGTTGTAATTAGAATTCTGAAGAAATTCTGACATATGCTTTCTAACAATAAGATAAATTTGATGATTGCACATCCTTCTGTCAAGGAGTTTTTGCTGAATATGGATTTTAACACCAAAAGAGCTGGCTGGATCACAAAGGCAATGTAATATGACATTGAAATTAAGGTTACCAAGCTAGTAAGAGGTAAGGGTTTATCTGAAAAAATGGTTGGAAATGAAGATAACACTCCAAAAGATGATTCTGAAGTTATTTTGGATTTAGAAGACAATGAACAAGTTGCTGTTCCAGATTTGCAGAATGATTGGGTGAAAGAAATGGTTGATTTCTTGCAAATAAGACGCTGTCCTGAAGGTTTGGATAGATCAAGAAGAAGGTACTTTAGATTGCAATCCATTTCTTATTGTTTGCTGAATAATGTGCTGTATAGGAGGGATTATAATAGTGTATTTTTGAGATGCATCAGTGGAGATCAGATTAACAAGGTCCTAGAAGAATTCCATGATGGACCAACAGGTGGTCATTTTGCAGCAAGGAATACAACATTAAAGATAATGAAGGCTGGCTATTTTTGGCCAAACCTATACAAAGATGCCTTCATTTGGGAGAGAAGGTGTTTGAAATGTGCTATTTTCTCAAACAAGCAAAGGTTAGCAGCTTTACTTATTAATCCAATTCAAGTTGAGCAACCTTTTATCACATGGGGTTTGGATTTTATTGGTCTGATAAACCCATCATCAAGTTCAGGTCATAGATATATATTGACAAAAACATACTATTTTACTAAGTGGACTGAAGCTATTGCATTGAAAGATGCAAATGAAACTTCAGTTTTGAATTTTTATGAAGATCTGATTGCAAGGTTTGGAGCACCTGAATCCATTGTTTCTGATAATGCTTTGGCATTTTTGGGCACAAGAATCACTGATTGGGTAGTAAAGAACAATGTTTATCTTAGTACCTCATCTGATTATTACCCATAGGGTAATGGACAAGCTGAATCAACAAATAAAAATTTGATTCGCATCATCAAGAGGACTGTTGAAGAAAACCAACGAGTTTGAAGCAGTAAGTTGAAGCAAGCCTTGTGGGCTGATAGGATCACTGCAAAATGCTCAATAGGTAATTAACCTTATAAGCTAGTTTATGGAAGAGAGGCAAGATTGCCATTTTTAGTAGAGCTGCCTAGTTTAAGCCTGATTAAAGAGTTGGATCTACTGGACTAGCAACCCATGGAGGTAAGGTTGGCTTAATTAATGGATTTAGAAGAGATTATGAAGGAATATTTTCAAAATTTGGGAGAACATCATGTTCAAATGAAGAAGACATTTGACAGAAAAGTTGTCGCAAGAGTGTTTCAAGAAGGTGATTTGGTTCTGAAATGGGATGAGATGAAGAGCAGACCTGGTAAACATTCAAAATTTGATGCTATTTGGGATGGTTCATTTGTGAGTACAAGATGCAAGGCCCATAATTATTTTCATCTCTCAAACATGGAAGGAGAAGAATTGCCAATCCCAGTTAATGGGATCCACCTCAAGCATTATTTTTTGAGGTTAGTTTTATGTGAATAAGTGTTTTGCACATAAATAGTTTCCTTTCAATTAGTTGCAGTTAGTACTCCTATTCTCACAATGGTCAAATCAAGAAGATACACACCATGCATAATCAAAGATCTATTGGGATTCCTAATTATGAATAATGCATATCTCAATAAATGGATCATGGTGGGAAGAGAAGTTGTTTTGCAGTTAGTTTGCTTTTCAGTTTTGAAGGTTAGAATAAACAGAAACAACAAGATCAATCACATGATATGTGCATGAACATCATACCCATCACATGAGACATAGATAATTTTCTCTATCCCATATCATACGCATCATGCCCACACTTATACCATACAATTGAGGTTACTGTTCAAGCTCATTCTGCCTTTGGTTTAGTTGTTTCTATTTTTGGACAACATTTACCATCATCTGAATGATGTCCATCATATGATACATGGACAAATTCCACTATATCACATCATAAACATAGGTTCAGACAGCAATATCGAAGTGTAGGGTGTTGTTCATGGATAGTTTTTTCTTTCTCTAAGTGCTAATCAACACATTTTTTAGTTTTAGTTTTAGTTGTCAGTTCTCAGTTGGTTTTCAGTTTGAGAAGTTTAGTTGTTCCTAAAGGTTGAAGAATCTAGCCCAATGATTAAGAAAAAGGCAACTGGTCTGATTTTTGTTTAGCAAGAAAACACCCCTGAGAGGTCGCCAGAAAATGTTATCCTTTTAGTTGCACACTAAATTGATAGATTGATTATTATCTTACATTGGATTATGAATTTTATAGTTGCTGTCTTAAGTTGCAGAATTTTTCAAATTTAGAAGAGGAAGTATACATACAGTATAGCAGCTATAAAAAGAACAAGGATTTCATAAAGGTACATCTATTTAACACTACTATCTAGATATTGAAGACAAATGCTTTTCTTTTACATTCATGTTAACACTCATAATGTTGTTCTCTAAGTATTTGATCAGATTTAAGCTTTCAATTTCATAAATTGATCATTACATTGAACATTCAAAGTGAATGTAATAAACAAGTATTCCTTCATAGGTTACACCTTTCAGTTGTAAAAATATAGAAGATATACAATGCTGAAAGTAATAAAAGAGCATTAGAGGATTTAAGGATCTAAGCATTGCCTTGGAGAGGTCTTTTTCATTTTGATAACCGGTCATCTCGATCTTCATGGATTTTGCCTTGTTTTCATCCTAAAGTCTTCTTCTGGTTTTGTCCTGCAATCATAGAGAAAGAGAGTAGTTAGATCCAATTTGGATCTAAATAATGCATAAATCCCAAAAAACAACATGCTGCAATCACACTTTCAGAACTGCATATCAATTATGTAAACATCAATGCAATAACAAGGTATACATCTGCAATGACTAAATAAAGTATCAAAGGGACATAATTTTATGAAACCTTTTACTGCATATAGTTGTTATCCTGCATTAGGAAGGAATTGCTATTTAGATGTTAATTCAATAAATCCAACTAGAAAACCCGCATTCATACATAAATGTCATCCCACATGACATTTACACACAAACACGGATTAGCTGATTGAATCCGTTAACCTAACATGGGGAATTAGTGGTGTGTGCAAGCGAGAGATGTCCACAAATTCTAAAGTATGATATGCAGGAAAGAAAAGAAGACACAACAGAGTAATAACAATGCTATTATAAGAGATGCATATGAAATAAAGATAAGTGTTCCTAATTGAGAAGTGTTACAGCCAACAGGGAGCAGTTTGAAGATTAAATGAGGTAACACTATACCTTGTACCTTATCACTGTATAAATAAAGCATGAGATACTATGTAATGTTGTTTTGAAACAATGCACTAAGATAATTAAGAAAACAAAGAACACTAATGATGTTACAGGTTAGAATGCATACGAAAAGGATCTAACTGTATTCTTATCAGAAATGTAGATTGTATACACATGGTTGACATCACATAAGTAATTTATGTCAATACTATTCTGAACATCATGATCTCTAAATAAAAGCTATGAGAAAAGAAAAGCAGAGATATCCTTTTTATAACACAAGACATATACAAAATGAAATATTAGTATTTCTGTTATAAACTGTATGTACACGATAAGATGAACATATGCAAAATTTGGAATTGACAATGATATAGTCAGCTATAGATGCCTGCCATAAAGATCAATTAACTTCATTTGTTCAGATGAATGCTGTTATAGAAGATGCTAGGTCATAACAGTGTGTTTTAAGTGATGAATGTAAGACATAGGTATTCACAAATACAATGATTCAGAAAGGGACTTAGTGTTTCCAACTGAGAATCCTTTTTTAGAACTTGTAGGACCTTTGTAGATTAGTGAACATGATGGTCTAAATGTTGGTTCACAAGTGTCATTTTTGGAATTTTCATAAACTAAATTGTTTATTATGTTCACTAATCTAACAAGTTTATAACGTTGTTATTTGAAAAGCTTAACATAATATCTTATAGTGTTTTAAGCTGACTGGTTTTCACATCACGGTCATAGAGGAAAAGATGCTTTTCAAGATGCTACATCAAAATGCCAAAGTGTTCTAAAATATTGATAATAAAGTGCCATGATACAGTTACATAATTACTGGTATTACATATCCTTGCTGAATTGAAAGAACAAATTCACTAAAGTTATTGATTATTGCCGGTAAAAGAGGAATGCTACAGAATTGAGCTTTAAAGTTAAAAAATATTTCAGTTTGTATTTAGTGGATGTCACAAGCCCGTGCTCAAAATTCATTAAATAGCATTCTGATGTCTTTGGATGTCACGAGCCCGTGCTTGAACTCCTTGGACATTAAACAAATATTTTTTCATCTTTTTGTATTTCTTTTTAAAGTTCAGATTCAACATCAAAAAGAGAGTTGTATTCAAGTCTGGTAATATGTGCCAGTAAGCCTTTGGATATTATCTATTTTCAGTATTGAATTCAATTCAAAGTGACTGTTCTTATGCATAATTCTTGTAAAGTTGAAATGAAAATAACTGGTGCATTATAACAAGAGTTACTGTGTTATGGAAGGATACAAGCTAGTGAGCTTTTCAAAACTTATTATTCATTTATAGAAGAGCAATTACAGTGAGCTTAATGGCTTGGTTTCAATAATGAGCAAGTGTGTGCAATATGGTTAAAACAGTAAAGTTTTATGTGCATCTACAACCTAGCCCTAAAAGTCCTTGTATTTATCTATTGAGCTGCTGTAGGAGTTCTCATGAGGAAAAAAATATGAACAAAGATGTACTTCATGGGCAGGAGACAAAGTGGGTTTTCATTTTGTGCACCAAAACATCATTTTTATGTGCTATTGAAAGATGAAGAAATAGGAATATCAACTTAATTCAAAGTTGCAGACAGAAGTGTTTTATGTTCCATGATCATGTTTAAACAAACATTGAGTATTTCTCAAACAAGAAAATGTATATTTTTCCATAAACAGAAAGAAGATGGTTAATGCTTACGACACTATGGTCACGTTTCTTTAAAAAAAAACATTGAATAGAATTTACTGCCGACAAAGAAAAATATCTCAGTTAAACCAATAGTTTGCATGCATTTTGAAGTTTACATCTAAAGATGAAAAAATGGCCATGTGGGTATCTTAAGTAAAGCTCATTTTTTATGCTACAGAGAAGGAGTGAACAAAGGAACCCACAAACATGGCAGCAAGTTCAAACAAGCATAAGAGAATGAGTAAACAGAAGAAGATAAATTATCTTTTAACTTGCAGATTAGAGATGGAGTCCAAGCTTGCGTTATTTTATGCACCATGAGTTGGGGATAAGTCTGAAGATGTGGCTGGAAGAGGCTGAGCTTCAAGGTCAGGTAAGACAACTCCATATCTTTCAGCCACAGTCTAGACCAAGCCCAAGCTTACGGTGGAGAGAAGACCCAGTTCACAGCCCTAGCTCGAGTTCAAGATGCCGATATGATAACAAACAATAGAGCTTGAGTTTAACCAAGGACTTCATGATACAGACAACGTCGTATTCATGGTATGAAGCAGAGAGCCCGAGTTCAAAGTCATGCAAAAATTTGAGTTCTTGTAAAAATATCATGCAACACCATTATTATGGCAGGTTCGAAGACCCATGTCACAAATAAATGGAGGCCGAGTTTAAAATGAAAGTTGCAACAACAGTGAAAAGAGATGGAACCCGAGTTCCCAAAGTTACATGCATGAATAGCACTATCTTTTAAATGAAAACTCAAAAAAGCAGTCTGTGGTCAAAATAACAATGAAGCCGAGTTCTCACCGTATTTTATGGCATGTAAAGTTCTATGCATGAAAGGATGAGGTTAGAGCTTGAGTCTCTAACTCAAAAAAGATAGAATGCAATGCCACATCTTTATGGGATGGGAAACTCAAGCTACAAGCCACAGTGAAGAAGATTACAAACCCAAGTGCATTTACAACCACATAGAAGCCAAGTTCAATGTTACAACCTGACTTGACTGAAGGAAGATATAGATACAACACCATCTTTATGGCATGAAACCAACTTCAAACTATATGGAGCCCAAGCTCCTCGTCATGCAACTCAAGCTTCATGATTCAAGAAAAAAAATGCAGATGACTCACAGATAACAAAGAGATACTACCAGAGATGAACTCCAAGTTACATGGTGGCGCCCAAAAAACAACAAAAACCCTAATTTTTTTGAAGAAACACATAATACAAAATAAAAATGCCTATGTTGAAAATCGATAAACTTTGGAGTCCACAATGCAGAGTTAAGTTTCTGTCAACCACAGAGCATGACAACACCAATGAAAATGCCACGACATCATCATCACATGATATGTCAGGGATATTTTTATCTCATGTTGACCATATAGTTAAGTGTCGAGTTAGGGATTTTAAATTATGGTGTCAGCTTCATATGTTAAGGTGATACAACTGTGGTTAGGATTTTTTGGTGAGATTGGCACCTTAAGTTATTTTGGATATTCTTTAAGGGGTTTGTAATGTATTTTAATATATGTTAATATATATTATAAGTTGTAAATCCTAAATATCAACATTAGGAGAACACTTGTAGTGGGGTAGATTTTGGGCACTAGTTAGGCCTTAAATTTAGGGATTTGGTCATATTGGAGAGCTTTTGTTGAAGCTATATTTTTGGACATCTTTTTGGGCCTAAAAATCATAGGAATCTATCTGTTTAAGAGGACTTTTTTTTTTTTTTGGGGGGGGGGGGGGGGGGNTTTGGGGGGGGGGAGGGGGGGATTTTCATTTTTCAGAATTAGCCTTGGAGGCTATATATTTGAATTTATTATTCATTTGTAAGGTTTCAGAATTGGGGATAAAAGTTGTATTAGTGAACATATCGTTCCTTTGCACTTTTTCTTGCATTTTGTAACCATTTTCTTTTATAGATTTTGAAGATAATAGAGCTGGCCTTATCATTCACATATCTTTTCTGAGTTCTTGCATTTATCATTTTCAAGTTTTTCTTCATTTAATTATTTATCTCTTTCAAGCATAGATTAGTGAATTGCTCTAAATTCCTATTCTAGGTTCTAAAGAATTAACCTTTTGCGTAAATTACCTTTTTGCTGGTTGAAATCCTACCATTAGTGGCACCAAACCCTAATAGTGAATTGTAAACCATCATAGGTTTTGAGAAGTGAAATCATTGCAGAACTTAGTAATGTTTGTTTTTGTAAGTACACTCTTGCAATTCTAATAAATCCGAATCTATTTTGGTGTATCACCTTTATTAACTAGTTTTCATTTTCAGTTATCTCTCTCCCTTCTCCCAAAACCATAAAAGTCAGCATTAGGTGATATCCTTAATCTAAAAGGAACCTACCTAGAATCTGGAGATTAATTCTCTCATCCACCAACGAGAATGTTTCCATGTTCCAACATGATGGCTAGATTCTGCATCTAGCTAAAGGCGCAATCCTGATTGACAACAAAAAGTATATACAATATGAAGGAAAACATGCATATTCCAAAAAGACCTTTGAGATCAATATTCACATTGAGTATCCTATGTTTCTTTAAAATAGATACAACATACCAGTACACAAACATATTATTACACCATAAAAGTGAAATCGACTACTAATTTCCTATGATTAAATCCTTAAATTAAAGAGGCTACAATTTATACATCTTTATGGATCAATCAAGTTTTAGCAACATTACAACATACAAATTCAAAGCTACAAAATCATAAAATTTGAAGAAAGAAAATAAAATAAAAACCACATATATACATGGGGAAAACCCTTTTGGTAAAAAACCACACCCTAAAACATAGGGCCAATGTATTATTTAGAAACAACTATTACAATATATTTATAGGTTCTAAGGCTTTACATGGGGATTTACATCTTGTTCTATTTCTAGTATAAATATGACAACATAACCACTATCTATATCAATCCTCTCCTTAAGCTCCTATAGAAAATAATTGTATTTATAGACCTTAAAATGCAATAAATTTCAAGTTTCCAAAACCCTCACCTAAGATTGAAGATGCTACATGGAAGATGCCAAATTCATCACACATGTAAACAATAACTTTTCAACTAACAACTCACAAAAAATATGCAACTACCAAATTGTCCAATTTGGATAAGAAACCACACCTACAAAAATTACAAGTACATCTCAGAAGGTGCTCCACATTTCAATGCAAAGTCAATGTGAAATAGAAACTTCATTTTTGCATAACTCTTAGTTAATCAACAACTTCCTAACTTGACTCTTCAAAGTGGGTGCCAACTACCTAAACAATAGGAAGTTGTCATAGTCTTCTCAATAATGTCAAGACACATGGAACCAAAGCACACCTTAGAGATTTTTTTATAGATTTATCTTTCTAAATGAGTACACAAGTGACAAGTGGTACTATATTGAGATCAACTAACATATCATGTAGGGATATCCTTCCATAAGGGTCCTACAAAGTGATATGACAACCTATTAAGTTAGTAACTTAGGATATCATGAAAAATACATAAAATATAACCTAATAATCAATTCTAGGACTATCAAAGGTTGAGACACCTTAATCCCAACATAATATACTGACCCCATCGACTTCATTAAGAAGTCCAACCTCCATACTAGTTCCATAATATGGAATAATATGATGAATAATAGAGGCTCTCTAAAAGAAGGAATTTATTGGAAATTTGGGAAAGATAAGCAAGGTAATTTTTGGGAAGACACATGCTCAACTAGATCTCCTCTCACTACTCATCATTAATTTGCAAGACTCAAGAAAACCTTGATATAAATATTAAGCTCTAGGATTTGCGATTATGTGCTCTCTAAGTGGAAAATTCAAGTGGAAGAAATTTAATGTGATGGGGAAAAACTTAATTATTGACTTCCAACTTCCCCTTGAGGGATTCAAATTCTTCAATTCTAGGTGTAATGAAGTTATTTGGGTACCTCAATCATTTGGTAAGTAATATATGGTATTGAATTATTCAATGTTGTCTAATGCTCTGAGTTATCCCTTCAACTAGAAGATTTTGTGGAATTGTAGACTGATTCCTAAAATCAATATATTTTGGTGGACAAAGAATCACAATAAAATCCTTACTCAAGATTACATCATCAAAATGGGATTTCTATTAATTAATTGATGTCATTTATGTTTGGATGATAAGAATACAATTAATCCTTTATATTTCTCTATATTTTTACCATGAAATTTAAGGGAAACTATATTCTCCAAATTTGAGGTTAACAAGATTATTCCCAAAGATATCAATACCTTTGTGCTAAGTTGGAATGATAACCTTCTTTTTAAAAACCCTATTATAAGTTAACTCTAGACTCTTACCCTTCCTCTTGTTTCTTGGACTATTTGGGAAAGAATAAATAATATATTCTCCAAAATTCAGGTTAACTAGATTATGATTTAAGATCTCAAGACCCTTGCCCTTAGTTCAAATTGTAACCCCCATTTTAAAAATCCTATTATAACTTAAAATATGGAATGTTACCCCTCCTCATGTTTTGTGGACTATTTGGAAATAAAGAAACAATACTATATTTAGGGATTCTAGTAGAGAAGCTAAGACTATGGCTTTGATATCATGTAATGCTATTGATTAAAATGTGAATTTTATTGTAATATATAAATCTAAAAATCTCCCCACTACTTAGGAGATGAGAGTTATAAAAAATTGGTACATCATTGAGCCCCCAATTAACATTGATTAGCATAGGGCTTTGGCTATAAAGAAAAATAAATGAAAATGTCCAAGCCCAAACTGGTTTACTTTAAACTTTGATGGACGTGTTAAAGGAAACTTGGGTACTATCTCTAGAGGAATTATTTGAGATGATTATATATATATATATATATATATATATATATATTGGTTTTAAAATAATTAATTAAGTATAAATTAATATTATTGTGTTTGGGACATAAATGGGTCTTATACTTGAATATATAAAATAGAAATTGAAAGTGACTCTAGCGTCATTCCTGACTTAGTAAAAGATAAGTAGGAGATATTTTTCACAGCAAGTCAAATTGTGATATTGCTATCAGGATTCAACTGTGTAGTTTTTGAGTCAAACTCATTGACCCATAATTCATGAGTAGTGGTTCACATGAACCCATCTC
>MU224934.1:1513997-1530383 GCA_018584345.1 Thuja plicata | reverse complement strand
GAGTGCTAAGTGTTCCATTCATTCTCATGAGAGATGGGTTCATGTGAACCACTACTCATGAATTATGGGTCAATGAGTTTGACTCAAAAACTACACAGTTGAATCCTGATAGCAATATCACAATTAGTAAAAGATGCTTAAACCCCCACTTGGATGTTGTCAAATTATATCAAGGATATAAGGAACTCATCGAAACTCCTGAAACATTATAGTATTAAATGTATTTTTTGGGAGAGGAATAAAGTTGTCAATTAGTTGACTAACCTTGGAATCAAGAATATAGATTAAAAGTATTGGTATGACCTAAAAGACCTCCTTATTATAATGACATAACTATTTATAATCAAGAAAAATAAATTTTTTAATAATGTAAAGAGGATGGGTATTGATTAGGAGTCCTAAATACTTCCAAATGTTTCTTGTGTTATGAAGAAAATTAATTTTTTTGCTCATGTTAAACCCCTACAAATATTGGTGAAGAACAATTATTGTATATGCATCATTGACCATAAAGTACTTATTTTAAAGAGTATGGGTGGGAAGTACTATGTTCACACTAAATTATTATTAACATATTTTTGATTATTTTTTTAGAAATAGAAAAGGTCAAATTGCTAAGTTTTTTTGGTGGTTTTCCTTAACATTTCTGACTCTAAAAATCACAAGTACAAAGAGAAAATGAAGGTACTAAGGTTGAAAATAAAGAAAGTGACCTATGTTGATCTCTGGAATAACATGGAGATATGGATGAGTAGGGAATGTTAACTTCATCCTTCCAAGCCATGAATAGGGCATGATTTCAATATTTTTATGTAATGTGGTGAAAGAAGGATACAGGGGATGTTCAGTAGCTTATGCATGCAAACTAGGAATAAACCTTATTCCCACATTTTGATGCAGTCAAGGTTGGAGATACCTCAAAAGATCAGTCTTATCCTTGCAGCCAACACAACACAACAAAAATATCAAGAACAACAAGCCAACAAGGAGAAAAATGAGAGACCAGCCTTCAATTATTATCGGTGAATAAATTAAAATGAATCTGCAACATGCAGTCTCACACGCCAAAAATACATGCCTGATTAGATCAGAATTTTCTTTCAAACCCTAGTGAAGCTATGCTAGATAATATTGTGATTTTGTTTTTCCATATGAACAAGTCCTTAAGCTTAAATAGCAATTACAATAATCATTTGACCTAGTAAGATCACATTTTCCAAGAATAAGAAAATGTGTTACAACAATTAGGTCAGGACCCAAAACAACTGGATCAAGCTCCAAGGAAAATAATAAGAGATGTAATCAAACAAATAAGTCAACGTAAAATGTAATATTGAGATGGTATGACCGCACTCAAAAAATCCAACTGGAAGATTGGGGAAAAGTTCAGAAACCCAACCACTGATTGGTAACATGAAGAACATACAGTTCCACAAAGAAACTGTAATAACTCTTGTGTGATGAAACCAAATGAGGTGCGATCATAGAAAATGATCCAACACAAATCCACAAACATATAACCACGACCACAACCAAAAAGAACAAGTACAAATCTATCACCAACAAAAACACAAGACTGAAAGAAAACATGCTAAGAACTGAAAGAATATGTTTTTGGTTGACCCAAGATTTTTTAGATCTAAAGATGTTGTTAGCACAATTGAGAGGGGAGGTGAATCAATTGTGTGCCCAATTAATATAAAATTTAAACTTAAACACCAATTATTCAATTCAAATCATAACACAAGTATTTGTTGTGAGGAAAACCTTGTTAAGGGAAAAACCCTGGTGGGAATTAGCACCCACAAATATTGTACGAAGAGTATAATGTCCCTATTAGGAGATCTAGCCCTGTTAGGAGTTGAGTATTAAATTTAGTATAGATCCAAGCTAAAGGATGAACCATGTTAGGGGTAATACAATGAGGCTCACTGCCCAAGCACACTACTCAAATGTGAAGGTTAAACCCACCTTCTGGATCCACTGTCCAAAAATAAAGTATAGAGATATACTTATAACAATGAATTGACTGACAACAACTTTATTTTCTCATATAGTTCCAATGAAGTGCATTACAACTGCAATCACTTCTCTATATCAGCAAAATTTGCATCCACATATTCTTCACATTATACTTCCATGTTACAACAACAGGAAATGAATTTCCTTTATACAAGTTACAACAATAAATTAGGTTGGCCTGTTAAGACTTTTCCAATGCACAAATAAATACATGGATCCTTCCTAAGATACACACAATAGCCACCCTTGCACTGACCATTTTGTTTCACTTCTGGGATCTAGTTTTTTGAGGTACAAGGAGATAAGTGCAGGTTCAACCTTGTGCTTGCAGTGAACAGATTTCTTACTTTGATTTTTCGTTGCACCTACATCATCAATGGGAATATAAATATTAGAACTAAAAACTGAGGATGGTAGAGGAGTCATTTTATATTTATCTAGTTTTATTCTTGATGACTTCTTTCCTCTTTTTTGCTTTATCCAGTTTTCGGTGAATTTGATCACACCCTGAGTCTTATATTGTAGATTATCTTCCTCTTCATCAGTCTAGTCAATGATAGACTTTACTAGTTTAGATGATTTCTCAAAATCTAGTTCAATGATGTCTGAACCATCATCTTCTATCCCCTCTACATTCATTTTCAGCTAGAGAGATACAATTTGGACTATCTGCAATCTACTGTGCTTTCTTTTTACAACCTCTATTTCATCACGAAAGTCCTCCCAATAGTCCTCCAAATGTGGTATAGGAAAAAAATGAGACATCAATCTCAATGTTTTGATGGCAAAACCCTTGTTATCAAATCTCTTCCTTTCAGAATAATACTTGAAACTAAGGCTGTGGAGGTCACTGCTTATACTGACTGCATCTGCCATTGACTTGCATAAGATATTACATAGTTTGATAGGGAAACATCTTCCCACTTTTCTTCCAATAGGAATCTCTTCACAACTACAGAAAATTGCCCACAAATATCAGCCAAAATAAAACAATCAAAGGAATACCTAGGCAGGCACATGGGCTCATCCTCAAAACCCCTTACTCGTGTATAAGTGAAATGGGGAAACTAAATATATAAACTCCCATACACCTGTACCAATTTATGAGCTTCTTCTGTCAACCTCTTGTTTGAAAAACTGACCATTTCAAAACATAAATTATCCATGAACACATCATGCACCAGCCTGTAATTTTCTAATGCGTTGCTTTTCTGTAGTGTGGGATAATAGTCAAAGATAGTAATATGTTTAGTCCAGGGTTTATGTGGAATTCCCATTAATTCTCTGCTACATGCAACACAATACATGAGATATGAGGACATGGATAAATCATTACTAGTTAGTTGAGACATCTAAAGCTATTCTCTCATTGATTCTGCAATCAATTCACCGTAGTCTAGAAATTTTTTACCCTCTAAAATAACCCAAACATAAAAATACATCCACTCAAAAAAAAGGGCTTCTGAAGAACCCCCAACTCTATGCAACAACACCATAATGTCACGAACATGGGACTTCATGTGATCTTTTTGAGGCATTTCGGTAACCAAGAACCTCCTCTCTGGGGTTTCAGTAACCAATTTTTAGTTATGGAAGTCCTCTCTCTCTCTCTGTGTGTGTGTATCTTCATTAAACTTAACCACTAATTAGGTAGGGGAAAACTCAGAGAAGATCTGGCCAAGAATTTGGAGGGAAGAGACCATAAGCTCTCTATTGACTGAAAGGAGAACATCTCCATCTCTCTTCTTTATGCACTATGTTCTAATATTATACCCTTTTATGAATTATTGATTTAACTCAGGGCATATGGTGGCTGGGGGAAATGTAGCAGCCTATATCAAACCAATGCTAAGAATTTGGTCTAAAGATGGTTCCTAACACTTCCTATGTGTCTCAAATTTCTCTTTAATGCTATCCAGAGCAATTTGCTGTGCATTTTTTTTGTTATCAATACTATTACTTCTAAACGGCTCATTATTATTCACACAATTAGCATGTTTTGGTTGACCGCCACTTGAGTGGGGATGTCTATTATTAGAAATGTTTTTAGCAGGGATATTCTCCAACTCATCCTCAAAAAGGGGGCTTGAGAGGGAAACACATTTCTATCAAGCAATATCAACTTCAAAATTACCCATACTATCTTGCTTATGAGTGATATTAATGTCTTTTTCCTTACTTTTCTCAGAAGAATTCTTAGCATTGCTATTCAAAACATTCTCCACATTCTTAGTAATGTTGCCATTTACATTATTAACAAAAACTTCAAAATTTTTTGAATATTTCAAAGAGAGACACATTCTCTCCTCGTGTGTCCGTTATGCTTATAGTGAAAGAAAGCACCCAAATTACCAAGAGGCAAAATTTCCCATTTAAAGGAAACCCATTCAAGTTCGAGAGAAATAATCTAAGGGAAATCAATTTTAGGCTCTAGGGAAATGAGAGCCCTAGCAGTCAAATGTGGGCGAGTAACTTTGGAGTCCTCAACTTGCAAGACCGACCCCAAAGGTTTTAGAATCTAGGGAATGAAAGGCTAAAACTCTGGGTGGAGGTTTTTAATTTCAACCCACCGGGGAGAAGATCTAGCAACCACATTATCAAAATTTCCATTAGGAGACCAAGGGAAATCCCTAAAAAGAGACTGTCTCACGTTTTAGAAACCTTTTTTGAGAATGCGTTCTTGCATGTTATTATTCTTAAGAATGATCACAAACAATGCTTTCTGCACCACCCTACTGAAATTGACATAAATACCAAGATTTTTTCCCTAGACATTATTAAACCAATAATTAAGAAATTTTCTATCTGGTAATAATTTATTATCCATCCATACAAAGAAAATAGCCACATTCTTTAACCTATTTTTCTACATTTTGATGCATCTTACTATATCTTCATTCACGATCAATAAAAGTGTTTTCAACCCAAGACGAGGGAGCTTACCATTTTCTCCCCCTCTGGGGTCTGCAGTTTTGATGAAGCCATCATTTCCCATTCCACATCCATCGACTCTAGAAGCCACACCTCCATTGGTTCCGTTGGCATCATTTCTGAGAATTCTTTTATTAAAACTCATTGTTTCTGGGCACTTGGTACCATAATTATCTTCCAAAATATCTTTGAAGAAGGTTTTAATAAAAGCTTGTGGAGAGTTGGTATTAATACCATTATCAAGATCATTAACACCCCCCACTTCATCATGATTGCATACGCCATCTACACACTCCATATAAAATAAATATGTATAAACAAAGATCTCAAATGATCGACCCTAAATGGCACCAACGGTTGAAAGAAAGCACACACAAGGGAAAAAATAAATGCAAAACGAGAACAAATGCAAAAAGACAAAAAGGGAGAGACCAAGCATAAACAAAGGACACACAATGCCACCAAAGCACACCACGTGAACTCTGCAAGTATAGACAAAGGCATCCACTTTCCCAACTTGGAGAGCTCTCAAAAACCCCCCACTGCTGAGAATTTCTAAAACAAAAGGCTATCTAGGTTTCCATTTGCTCTTTTAGCTCACCTAAATCAACATCCTTCAAATTGATATCACTTATCACGGGACCATCAAAAAAAAAACTAGAAATGTTTCTGAAGAAATGGAAAGCAGACTTCATAATGCCTTAATTTCAACTCTTAAACATACCAAGCTCTACTAAAAATTTCAACCAAAGCTTCAAAATATTAACAAGGAGGGCTTCCAGAACTCACCTTTCACATGCAAAAGCTTCAAAAAATTCCTTGAACTCAATTGATCTTACCTCCACCACTCCACCTTGAAAATACAACTGTTTGCAACTATTCTATTAATGCTCTTAAATAACAAGGCAATGAAATCTCAAACCTTAATTACAATATCTGACCTACATGGGGAAAAGATATTGGTTTAACATTCCCACACCGCAAATCATTAATTCCTGTTACACAAATTTTGAGAACTCTCCAAATCATGATTACCTCGATCTTTCCAGATCATCGACCCATGGCACCCCACGTCACCTCATTAATTACAAATCTTCCTTGATATATGTAACTTATAGACTGCCATACGACCTGATTTTCCATGATACTCAGGGGACCTCTTTGAACATCGTTGAACTGAAATGAACTTTGTTTGATATGGTTCTTGATGGTTCATTTAAGTTCAAGCCTCCAACAAATGCACCCGAGTTGTAACTTTATATTTCTGAGTATTGGAAAAACTTTCGCGATTGCCAAAAACCCCTAAATTGTGGAGGACCACCATGAATCAATTCGAACCTCTATGAACTAAGTTCAATGTGCTTCGCTTGGGTGCAAGATACTTCATTTTTGTATTTTCCTGTCTTCGAAAACAATCTGCACATGACTTTACATGGCATGTCAGCCTATATCTTTTCAAGAACTTTCCAGAGTCTCTTTGAACTGCTTTGAACTTGTTTGAACACAGTTCAAAATGGTTCAAACTAGTTTATAGTAGCTAAAATCATAAGGAAACTTGATTTTTGTTAAGCACAAGAACTATTGACCATATTGGACGCAACTGAATTTAAAGAAGAAACATATTAACATGCAAAGATGTGACTAAGGAACAATGGGACTTGATTTACACTCTTGAAAAGGTGACACTGATTGAAAGAGTACTGATTTAAAAAAAAATAATTTAAAATATGGTGACTCTAAAATAGGAACTAACACCAGCTCTGGCTGGGGACTACGTTATTACCAAAATGCAGAGAACTTAAAACTCTGGTTATGCAAAACCTAAAGGGAAACATAGAAGATGCAAACTAAAATAGAAACAAAAAGGAAAAACTAATCTAATATGTACAAAATCATCACTTCAAAGGATATTGGAACTTGTAGAGCTTCAATTCTTTCCCCTTGTAAGAAAATGGTATGACTGTTCCATCTGGGTATGCCAAGCGAAAAGCATTTGGTCCCAACTCCTCCTATATTTTGAAGGGTCCTTTCCACAAGGACTCAAATTTTCCATGAGTACCTCTTGGCTCTTTCCTTTTATCCCATAATAATACCTCATCACCCTTCATGAAATTATGAGGTTGTGCTTTTCATATCAAAGATATTATTGACTTTATCTTGATGCTATGCAATTCGGTCCACTATAGTTTCAATGAATTGTGAGGGAAATGAAAGGAATTTAATTGTTGACAAATAAATACACAACCATTGTCTCCAAAGAATTTTGGAAAATATGATCCTTAATGACTGTTTGTAACTTCACAGTAGACAAATCTAGTGGAAAAGATACTTGTGCACCTACACCATACACAATTTAAAAAGGGTACATTCTGATTGCTCTTTTGGGAGTGATTCTGTCCGCCCATAGGGCTTCGTACAATTTCTTATGCCAATTCCTACCACTATCAACTACCAATTTCTTCATGATGACAATCAAGTTTTTGTTACTTGACTCCACCTATTCATTATGCTATGGGAAATAATTAGGATAATATGCCAAAGAAATATTATGGTCATAAAAAACATAACTAGTTCTTCAAATGAGAAGTAGGTGTCATTCTCAATGACTATCTTCTGTGGGGTTCCAAATCTCACCATAATGTAATTCTTTAGGAAGTCACAAAGTGTCTGGGAGTTAGCTTTCTTTGTGGGGATCTCCTCTACCCATTTTATGAAGTAGTCAGTTGCAGTCAAATGTACATGTGTCCAACACTAGAATGAGGGTTCAAAGGCCCTATGAAATCCTGACCCCACTTCTTAAAGGGTTCATTCACAACAATTGGCCTCAAGGGAAATGATGTAAGTTATGGCTTTCCTGCAAATAACTAGCATTTTTCATAATTTCTAACATATGAGTAGGTGTCTTTGAATATGCCTGGCCAAGAGAAAAAAAATTGGAGTATCTTAAAAGCTGTGATTGTCGAAGAGAAATGCCCTCCACACACTTCTTCATGAAATTTTTTCAGTAGTTGCTATTGTTGGTCCACATAAACACACCTAAGGAACATTCCATCAATACCCTTTTTATACAAGAGACCTTTTGAAATCACATACTTCCCTGATTTAAGCCTCAGGTTGTGCTTTTATTTAGGTGTAAGTTGTTCTGGACAATCACCGTATGTAAGATAATAGGTCACATAAAAAAACCATGAATCTTTTAAACTTACCAATAACACATAAGGCAATTCTCCTATTTCTTCCTCTGCGCCTTCTACATTTACAGCCACAAGTTTGCATAAACCACACCCGTAGACCAACTTAGTAGGTTTGATTGTCAGGTCATACTCTTGTATCTTGGTTGCCCAGTCCACCCTTTTGTTCATTGCCACTTCTTTCTGTGTTAGTATGCTCTTTGCTGCAACATTTGGTACGTATATAGTTGAATGTGAATGTACAATGTGGTACCTAAAATGTTTGACTTCCTTAATGAAAATAAAGGCATGCTTATCCATAAGTGGATACTTAAGTTCATGTTTCTTCAATGGAGTACTCATGAATGTGATGGATGCTTCTTTCCTTGCGTCAGATTTTTGAGTGAATATACCAGCCAAGGTATGGTTTGAGGCATAATAGTAAATGATGAAATCCTTCTTATAATATGGATTGAGGAGGGTCAGATTATGGGCTATAGAAGTTTTAATATTATTGAAAGCCTTTTTCCCTTCTTCATTCCATTTAAATATTTGCTTCTCGCTCATCATTTCTATGAGATGCCAGTTTATTTATGAGAAGTTTGGTATAAATGCCCTTAGAAGTTTATTTGACCAAAAAAAAATTTAATCCCATTCCTACTGGAAGGGAGACTAATTTGTTGGATAGATTTAATTCTATTTGGATCAATTCTTATACCTTCCTTTGAGACTATGTGTCCCAACAGTATTTCCTTAGTCACACAGAAAACTAAATTTTTTGGGTTTAATGATATGTTGTGGTCTCTCCAGCTCTGTAACACTACCTCCAAATCCCTCAAATGGTGCTTCCTTCTTTTAGAGAAAATTTTTGAGTTGTCCAGATAAACTAGAATAATCCTATTCTTTAGATCCTTGAAAGAGGAATTCATAACCCTTTGGAATGTGATGCTTGAGTTGATCAATCCGAAAGGAATCCTGTTGTATGCAAAAGTTCCCCAAGGCATGATAAACGTAGTTTTATGTTGATCTTCTTCGGCCACACTAATATAGCTACAGTCGGAGAAACCGTCAAGCATGGACATCATTTTAGAGCCCTCTATAGTTTGCAATTCATGTTCTATGGTAGGTGAAGCATAATTATCTTTCAAACTTCCCTGGTTCAAATTATGAAAGTCAACACATCCTTTTTCACCATTTTTCTTCTAATCACGCATAATATTTTCTACCCACGTGGAATGGTGGATAGGATATATTATTCTGGCCCTCAACATTTTATCCACCTCTTTCAGAATGGCCTTAGATACTTTGGAATTTTTAGTTCCTGAGATTCTATCAGAATGGTGTGACTCTGATATAGGAGCATCTTGGGTTCTTTGGAAATCATGATCAACCAAAAATATGTTTGATTTTGTTCTTTAGTTTGTTTGGAGGCTACTCGGTAAAGTGCTTGGTAACTGCTGTTGCTCGGTTACTTGTTCTGTCTTGTTTTGCCAACAGGTCTTGGTGAATGTTGGATGCTCAGTGGGTTCTTTCATCAAGTTTTTTCTGATGCTCGATTACCTTCTTACCGAGTTATTCCTATTGCTTGGTTGGATTCTTACCAAGTTTTTTATCGTGATATGCCCGACTTCTACATTTAATTTTTGTAGTGTAGTTAATGTGGGGTCTCTCATTGGGTTATGTGTAGACCTAAAACTAGGTCATTTTTGTTTCCTATGTTGGATCTGAGTGCCGACATATTTGGTGGACTCTTGTATATATTTGGTTTCTATTCTTAGATTAGGTGGTAGTGCTTGGGACATCAGTTAGCAGCAATTCTTGGATAGAAGATCAAGGGTTAGCATATTTGGATGGAAAGTTAGTGACCTCACATGTATCAAGATTATTCTGTAAACATTTGAATGTATATGGCCGAAACTGGGAAGGCCTTACAGATCATCTTTCAATAAGTTTGATGAATTAATACAAAGTATCTGTTATTCTTCTCTCCCTTTTTGTGTTATTTCTTCCATGTTGTCTGCAAGTTGGTTTGGATAGATGGGAGTCCCTTGGGCCCTATTATCCTTACCCTCCTTGTGTCAGGTGGTATCAGAGCGAAGATAAGATCTAAGTTCCTTCTTGTATGCCCTAACCCTAGTTGGTTGAGATTATTGTGGGGTGACAGATTGCGATCTGACCTACAATTGCTGAGGGTTTCAAGATGGTTTGTGGGAGAGGAAATGCAGATCCAGGTCTAGCTAATACGTTAAGATAGATGGATGAAAGATTGTAAGTTGTTGAGATAGCCCAGTGTAGAGGATGACATCTTGAATATGTTAGTGATGATGAATTGGAAGAAGTGCACAAAGAAGCTGCAACTGCACTTGTGATGGATTAAGAAGAAGAGAGATTCCTATGAGCATTAACAATTTTGAAGTCCACACCTTAGTTTAATCCTCCTAAGTATAATGAGAAATTAAATTTTGATGAATTAATAAACTCGATAACTGAAATGGAAAAAATACTTTGAGTATGAGAATGTATCAGAGGAGAAGAAAGTGAATATTGCAAGCACAAAGTTGAAAAGTCATGCATCCTTGTGGTGGGACCATCTGCAATTGGATTAGAAGAAGAAAGGAAAAGACAAGATCAAGGTATGGGATAAGATGATAAATAAATTGAAAGGAAAGTTTGTACCTTGTGATTACCAGATTAACCCGATTAGGAGAATGCAAAGTTTGAAGCAGAAAGATAGCTCGATAAAAGATTACACTAAGGAGTTCTATAGATTAGACATCATATTTGGACATGTTGAAGATGAAGTGGAAAGAATAGAAAGATATCTGAATGGATTGAGAATTTCTATACAAGATGAGATCAACTTGGTGAAAATGGAGAGCATTGAAGAGGCATATTAGTTTGCCCTAAAATCTGAGGATAAATTGAACATAAGATATGAACAAAGACAAAGAGGTAGAGGTGGTAGATTCCCTATAGGAAGAGGAAGATCTCATGGTGAAAAAAATAGATCTGAACTAGACAAGATGAATTCAGACACATATAAAGACAAAGGAAAGACCGAATGGAAATGTGTAAGTTCATTCCGAGGAAGAGACAACTACTCCCGTAGGTGGTTATAGTAGAAGAGTGTTCCAAGGAACTTGTTACAATTGTGGGGAAGAAGGAAATAGATCTTTCAAGTGTACACATGCAAGAAATAAATTCATTAGTAGCATAAATGCTTTGATGCAAGAAGAGTCACCGAATGAACCTGAGAAGGAAGGAAATCTAATGATCAGAATGATACTATGGAGTGAGAAAGATAAGCAAGATCCCGTCAGGAAAAGTTTATTCAAGATTAGATGTAGAGTTGCAGACAAATTTTGGAAATTAATTTTTGATAGTGGAAGCTCAGATAATATGGCATCTGAGGAGATGGTCACAAAGTTGAAGTTGGAGACAATGAATCATCCAAAACCCTATCAGATTTCATGGATCAAGGATGAGCATACATTAATGGTGAGTGAACAATGTTTTGTGAATCTAAAAATTGGAAAGTATTATGATAATGTGTTGTGTGATATTATGCCAATGGATTGTTGTCATATTTTGTTGGGTAGACCTTGGTAATATGATAGCCATACTATACATGATGGAAGAGTGAATAGATATACTATTTGGGTTGATGGTAAGAAAAAAATCTTGTTACCTTTGGTTGAAGAATCTGTTGGTGATATATGTACATCTGTGAAATTTGGTTTGACGGAAGGTAGACAGTTTATTAAGTATTTGAAAAGAAATGATATTTTTTATGCTTTGATTCCTAACAAAGTGAGTAAGAATACAAAAGATGAAATTCCTGCAGAAGTTGAGAATTTTCTCACCGAGTACAAGGAGATCATTTTAGATAATGTAACTGATGGTTTTCCACTGATGAGAGATATTATTCATTATATGGATCTGATTCCTAGAGCTAGTTTACCGAACAAGGCCCCACATCGGTTGAAACCAAATGATAATGAGGAGCTTAACCGACAAGTTCATGAGTTGTTGAACAAGGGTTTAATCAGAGAAAGTTTGAGTCCATGTGTAGTACAAGTTGTATTGGCACCTAAGAAGAATGGATAATGGCTAATGTACACTAATTTAAGATTAATCAATAAGATCACAGTTAAGTATAGGTTTCCTATACCAAGGATGGATGATATAATGGATTATTTGAGTGGAGCAAGATATTTTACCAAAATTGATTTGAATAGTGGATATCATCAGATCAGAATCAGAGAAGGTTATGAGTGGAAGAGTTATTTTAAGATAAAAGAAGGTTTGTATGAGTGTTTGGTTATGCCCTTTGGTTAACTAATGCACCAAGTACATTTATGAGGTTAATGAATGAAGTTTTGAAGAAATTATTGAATAAATGTGTGACTGTATACTTGGATGATATTCTGATATTCATTAAGACTAGAGAAGAGCATTTGATGCACATAAGACAAGTATTACCGAGATTGAAAGAGGAAAAGTTGCTGATAAATCTGAAAAAGTGTTCCTTCATGAAAGAAGAACTTGTGTATTTATGTTTTGTGATTTCAGCTGGTGGTTTGAAGATTGATCCTGAGAAGGTTGAAGCTATACTATTTGGCCTACACCTGAGAATGTCAGTGAGGTAAGATAATTTCATGGATAGACAAGTTTTTATAGGAAGTTTATCAGAGATTTTAGTTCTATTTGTAATGCTATGTCTAAGACAATGAGAGGAGACAAAAGAGAATTCAAATGGCCAAATGGAGCTGATAGACATTTTGAGACTTTGAAGCACAAGGTTGCTGAATTACTTGTGCTAGCCTTACCTGATTTAACTAAGGTATTTCAAGTTGAATGTGATGCAAGTCGAAGTGCAATAGGAGTTGTGTTGACCCAAGAAGGTAAACTTGTTGCTTTCTTTAGTGAAAATTTGAATGATGCTAAAAGGAAATATTCTGTCTATGATCAAGAATTCTAACACTAATCATAAGGCTTTACAGTATTTGGGTAGTCAGATAATTTGAATCAGAGACATATGAAATGGGTAGAGTATTTGCGGAGTTTCACATTTGTGATAAAGCATAAGAGTGGAGTTTCTAACCGACTTGCTGATGCATTGAGTAGAAGATCTTTGTTGGCTGAAATGAGAATTGAGGTTCTTGGTTTTGATGACATGAAACATTTGTATGAAAATGAACCTGATTTTTTTGAGCAGTGGAGAGTGTGAAGAGCACCTATTCCAAATCAATCAAGTAAGTATGAAGACTATTTCATTCAGGAAGATATGTTGTTCAAAGGTATTCAGTTTTGCATACCGAGAGGATCAATTAGAACTAATTTGATAAAGGCAAAACATAGTAGTGGTTTGGATGGACATTTAGTATTGATAAAACATCTAATTTTCTTAAGGAAAGGTATTTTTGGCCTCAGTTGTATAAGGATGTTCAGAAATTCTTCAAAATTTGTGGAGTTTTTCAAGTTGAAAAAGGAGTAAGTCAGGATACTAGATTATATACACCGATTAATGTTCCTGAGAAACCTTGGAGTGATATTAGTATGGATTTTGTTCTTGTCTTACAGAGGACAAAAGGAGGTAATGATTCTATATTTGTTGTTGGGGATAGATTTTCTAAGATGAAATATTTCATACCATGTAGAAAACATCAGATGTAGTACATATAGAAAATCTTTTCTTTAAGGAGATTGTCATATTGCATGGATTACCGAGGAGTATCATCTCTGACCAAGATAGTAAGTTTGTTAGCTACTTTTAGAAAAAAATTTGGAAGAGGTTGGACACTGAGTTGAAGTATCATTTTACATTTCATCCAAAGACTGATGGAGAAACAAAGGTTGTAAACCAAAGTTTGGGTAACTTGTTAAGATGCTTAGTTGGAGACACACCGAGTAATTGAGATTTGATGTTGGAACAAATAGAGTTTGCATACAATAGTTTAGTAAATAGAAGTACTAGAAAGACACCTTTTGAGATTGTTCATGGCACACAAACGAGAGGTATATGAGACTTGAGAAACATTGCTGGAGAAAAGAAAAGAAGTGCTGAAGCAGAAAAGTTTGCTGAGTTCATGAAGACATTGCATGAGGATGTAAAACATAAGTTGGAGAAAAGTAATCAGAAATACAAGGATAATGTAGATAAATAAAGAAGACATAAAATTTTTGAAGTTGGTGATGTAGTAATGGTTCATTTGAAGAAAGGCATATTTCCTATTGGAACATATGGTAAATTGAAAATGAAGAAATTTGGTCCTTCCAAAATATTGAGAAGATTTGACAGTGGAAATTCTTATGAAGTAGAATTACCCGATGACATGGATATATCACATATATTCAATATTTTAGATTTGTATGAGTATCATGAACCTGATGAAAAAGTGATAGTACCAAGTGATTATCCTAAGAAATCGATAGAGGAAGTTGAACAGATTTTGAAATAGAGAGTTGGCAGAAGTACAAGAGGAAAGGAATACATGGAGTATTTAATAAAATGGAAGAATATACGGATTGAGGAATCATATTGGATTTCTCAATTTGAGTTGGATTCAATTTAGGTTGGACTTGACACATGATTTAGAGAATCATTTCTTTTAACCCTAGGTGTCTGATGTAGGATCATCTTGGGTTCTTTGGAAATCTCAATAAAAAAAATAAAATTCTTTTGTTCTTTAGCTTGTTTGGAGGCTGCTCGATAAAGTGCTCGGTAACTATTGTTGCTCAAATACTTGTTCTATCTTGCTTTACCGACGGGTCTTGGTGAATGTTGGCTGCTTAGTGAGTTATTTCACCAAGTTGTTTTTGATGCTCAATTACCTTCTTACCGAGTTGTTCCTGTTGCTCGATCGAATTCTATATGCCTCTTTCGGATTTGTGGTTCCCAAGCTTTCCAATGACGAGGGTTAGTAGCACCGGTTTGCAATGATAGAAATCAAATACACAAAAATACTAATACAAATACTTAAACGTAACCAATAAAATGTACAAGAAAAGAAAGGAAAACAAATGAATGGAAACCCCAAAGTGCTTGAAGCTTCTATTGTCTCTCTCTACTCCTTCCGAAATGCTATTTTTTGATGCTTAGTATTGGTGTGGGAAGCGTCTATGACTTGAGAAGTGTAAAGAATTTGATAATTGAATGGCTTTGTGATCGCAAGATGGCTTGAATGCTAGAACCAAACTGACGGAGTAATGGCGCACGAGAGCTTGAAATCCTGGATCCTTCAAATGGGTATGAAGGGTTTATTATATAGGAATTGAGGATGATATGAATGGTTGAGATCAATCCCAAAGATAGGGAGATAAACGGTTGAGATTAAAAGGAACTGGAGAAGCCATCAATAAACTCCACCTCTTCAATCGGTAAAGAGGAGATAGAGTTTGGTGTACTGAAGAGCTAATTGTGAGTTACCTTTTAGAACTGAAGAGGTGGGTGGAGTTACCCATGTGAACTAGAGAGATGGGTGGAGTTACCCATGTGAACTAGACAGGTGGGTGGAGTTACCCATGTGAACTGGAGAGATGGGTGGAGTAACCCATGTGATCTGATTAAGGATTATCTCTTTGAAAATAAATAAATATTTAATTAATTTATGTAATTAAATTTTTCAACATGTGAGATAATTGAATTCTTTTTTATTTAGAATTTCTTTATTGAATGAAATGAAATTAATTTAATTGGAAGAATTTAATTAGTAAGTTTAAATCTTTCAATTTAAACTATAGGAAATTGAATTGAATTAATTAATTATTGGTAATTAATCAATTAAGGTTAATTAATTAAATAAAATTAATTATTTAATTAATTTTGGGAATTTGATTAGATGATTTGGGAAATAAATTTAGAAGAAAATAAATGATTAATTAACGAATAAAAAGCCATTAATTAATAGATGAAAATTAGTGTTTTTAATGTAAAGTCACAAGTCTGTCCATTTTAGGATGTTTACATTTGCCCCTCTTTAATACAATGTGATTCATCATGTTGTATCAAAGAATTTTCCTATTTGATCCTATCCCAGTGAAAGAAGGTGGACTATATGCCCCCTCAACAAATTAAGCATAAAAAATGGGTCAGATGAGTATTAATTTGTTGAAAATGTGAATCACTATATGATGATGATGATGATGAATGCATTCCTATGTTAGTTATGATGTTATTGATGATGGATGCATTGATTATATGATCTACTATGCTCATGTTTTGGATTTTTCTTATGCAATAAATGAATGCAATCTACTATGC
>MU224934.1:1500687-1513947 GCA_018584345.1 Thuja plicata | reverse complement strand
CTTATGCAATAAATGAATGCAATCTACTATGCACAAAATATCTGAGTAAATGCATGTGTTAGTTAGAAGAAAGTGGAAAAAGTTTCTCTGGGATTGATTGATGGATATGAATTGATAGAAAGGATGGCTGATTATTGATAGATATGAATTGATAGAATGGATGGGTGACCCAAGTCACTGCTGCGTTTCCAATTTTTGTCATCATTGCATCTTTTGTTCTAAAATTCCAAAGAGTGTCCAATGTATCCAGATCACATACCATCTCGATACTGCCATGAACTCTTGATAACCGGAAGGAGTAGAGAGATTGAATAGAAAGATAAATTAGTACAGCTAAATATTGACCATCTGGGTCAGCTATGTTCCATGTTTAAAAAGAAAGAGAGCCAAAAGCACCCAAATATTTACTATTTGGATACCGCTTTGCCCTCTGAACAATCTGAACAAAATAAAAAAAGAAAACCAAGATAGAACTGCAACTCACCCAGTGTCCATCTGAATAGCACCGTGAGCTCTTGATTTTGAAAAGAAAGACCAAAAAACCAAGATAGAATTCCAATGTACCCATAGTCTATCTAGATAGCACTGTGAACTCTTGATTTTAAGAAGAAAGCCCATAAAAACCAAGATAGAAATCCAATTCACCCAGAGTCCATCTGGATACTGCTATGATTCTATTGGTAAATAAACAAGCAAAAAAAAGAGAAGGAATGTTCAATTATTTCCCAGGGTTAAGCTTAGATCGTGGAACAATGGGGCTTCTAGATAAGTGACAACACCTACCGCATTTATCCTAAATAATCATGGCCCCAGAATCGAAGTGAATATTCAACAGACAACAATCAAAGAAAATAAGTCATGATCCATCATAGCTACTCTCCTCACTTGGTGGATCCTGGAGTAGCATAAGAACATAATCACAAAATATAGACTGACATCTGACCGACTGACTGACCTAGTCAACATTTTGATTGTTCCTTGATTTAGTTGGATTCTCTTGATTGGCTTGACTCTTTTGATAGTCTTGATTGGCTTGATTGCTTTGATTGTGTCTGGTTTCAGTAATAGATGACTCATATAAGACTGACCTATCTATTTTTCAGCGTATCCATCAATGTATAAGATGATTGATATGATTGATTGTGATTATTTTTGGTGGTTGATCAAGCTATATCAGATGGGCCCAATGCTGATTCACAAAGCTCATGGTTGTGACAGTTGATAAATTGGCTTGGTCATCAGTTTGTGTGCTGATAGTTTTGATAGATTGATAAAGTTGTGTCATATGGGCCCAATGCTGATTCACAAAGTTCATGGTTTTGACATTGATTGACTGGGCATGATCACCCTTTGCTTTATTGATAATCGAGTTAATTTTATGGCTTGGGATTTTGTAAATTTTTTATTGTTTTTGATGAAGATTGATTTTTTCAGGAAATTTTGATCTTTTTTTGGATTTTGGATGAGTTTTTTGATTTTTTTGGGATTTTTTTAGGACAGTTAGAATCACCCCTAGTTTGGTGGACCAGTACTAACCATGGATAAGTATTGATTCTCAGAGGGGATTGTGCTTTTGGATATAGCTTGGGTAGTCAGTCTTGCATTTGAAGTGTGCTGAAGCTTTTGATCTTGGAGCTCATTGATGGTGAAGCTGGATTTGAACACTCGGCACTTGTTTGCCAGGTTTTCACCAAGGTACCTACTCAATAGCACCTGTTTGCCAAGTTTTCACTGAGAGAGAGATTTTGTTTCTCTTTACTTTTTTTTAGCTTTTTTAACTTTTTTTTTGTTGTTGCCAAGGTGCCTGTTTGCTAGGTTTTCACCAAGGTAACATTTTGTATCTTTTGATTTTTTGGTATGTTTTGGATATGTAGATAGTTGCCTTAACCATTGACACCTCAAGCATAGAACCTCTTGAGGTGCATGTTTTTTATGTATCTGGGGAGCTGATCTCCTTCTGGTGTTTCCAATTGGTATGCCCCACTCTCGGTAGAGTTAACAATGACATATGGTCCTAGCCAGTTAGGCTCAAACTTTCCTAGTTTTACTCACTCTGCTTGGTTATTTTGATTTTCCATGAGGACAAGGTATCCTACCTCAAATGTTCATGGCCTCACCTTCTTGTGATAATTCCTTCTAAGGTGATTCTGATAGCCTTGTAAGTGGTTGAATGCATTTTGTCTTCTTTCGTCTAGTAGTTCGAGTTCACTGAGCCTTGCTACTCTGTAGTATTCATCTGGAATCAGGTTCTTCAATGATATCCTTAGGGATGGGATTTCCACTTTGAAGGGTAGGACCACCTCTGATCCATATAATAGTGAGAAAGGAGTGGCCCCTGTAGGTTTTCTCATGCTAGTTCTGTATGCCCATAATGCAGGACTAAGTTGTAAATGCTAGTCTTGCCTTGATTTGTCAACTATTTTTTTTAAGATTTTCAATGGTTTTGTTTGTCGCTTTAGCTTGGCCATTCCCTTGAGGATAATAGAATGAATAGAAACCTTGTTTTATTTGGAATTGTTCACATAGATCTTCAAAATAATTGTTTTGGAAAGGTGTACCATGATCCGTCAGGATGGTTTGAGGAATTCCATATCGACAGATGATGTTGTTGAGTATGAACTTTGAGATCTGTTTTCCAGTGATGTAAGTGAGAGGAATGACTTCCACCCATTTAGTCAGTACTTCATTTTTGAAATGATGTACTTATGTCCATTAGACAAGGTTGGTGTAATCTTACCCACTAGGTCAAATCCCCACATAGATTTTTTTTCAGATTGGCCCTAGTCTAGCAAGGCAAGGAAATTATGGATTGATGGATAAAGGTCAAAGGTCTCTTAGTATGTCTTGAAGTTGTTTGGATGCCAAGGGCTATCCATGGGATGTGATAACATGTTTCTTTGCAAGATAAGGGACTGCACATGACAAGATAAGATAAAGACATGGTGCATTGATTGAAATGTGGTTGACAAGAGTGGACATGTCAAGAGGATGCTGAAAATAGGTATTGCATTTTTTTATCTATATTTTATATCAAGACCAAGAGAGGGATTTGATAGGATAATGATAGGACATGGATAGGGAAAGCAAGATCAAGAATGGACAAGGGGAAGGGATATGGATTCAAGACTATGAAAAGATAGGAAATATGGACCATATGGATGTGGATACCATGAAACATATAGGACATGTGATGCTTCTAGGGAGATCCCTAGCCTTGTCAAGATCAAAGTTGGAAAAATATGGATGCTGATAAGGTAAGGGATATGAGGGATATAGGTTAATGGACAAGATGAAAGGGATATGATATGATAGGAAAATATGGATGGAACATGCCCCCATGTATGGAATGCAAGAGGTTCGGAGATTACACATGATGCTTGTTTGCTTGGTTTTCATCATGGTACTTGCCCAATGTGCCTGTTTGCCAGGTTTTTGCTAGTGAACGAATATTTTTCTCTCTCTCTTTTTTTGTTTGGAAGATAATAGAATCGTGATAGGAAATGGAGGAAGGACTTAAGAATCTTTCTCTTTAGATTGTAACCTTATAATATGTGTTAGAATAGATCATGGCTATTGAAGGTATGCTCAAAGATGTTGATAGGGTGATGGAAAAGGGGGATAAAATGGATGAAGTGGGATAGGGTAATGCTTTATGCAAAGGATTGGACAAGAGGATGGATGGAAGACTGGAATAAATGTATTGGATAATGGAGGGATTGAGAGAACAATTGATTTTGAGTGGATGGATATGTGGGAAAGAACAACATTGGCACACATCTTGACGGGTGATGGAGTGATGGAGGAAAACAAGATTTTGGATTTGATGGAAGAAAAGGATATTTTAGACTTGATGGAGGAATGTTTATGAATTTTGGGACATAAGGGACCAAAATGGATTTGGAAGGTTGGAGGTTTTTAAATGGATGGAAAGAAATTTTGGATGCCAACTTGGATTTTTCTTTGGGATACTGTGCTTCAATAAGCTTCTTAGGAATCCACATGGATTTTGAGTTTTTATTCTTTTGTAGGCCCTTAGAACACATTGTTTCTATAAGATATTTAGGAACCCATATTGAATTTGAATTTTATTTTTTCTCAAGGGGCCTTTGTGGCCTTTTGGACATTTATTTTTCCTTTTGGATCATATTTTTATTTGTTTTTACATGTCAATTAGACTGGACATGTTGATCCTTGACTGCATGTGGATTTCTTGACTTATGGAACTTATGTTTGGCATCCAAATTACTTGAAAGGGGAATGTGATTCATGGATGGATAATAATAGTATGGAGAGTTTTTGGATGGGTGGAAGGTTGTCCAAGATGTGTGCCTTTTCTAACCTTTATTTAGGAAAGGAGAAGTGGATTGTGAACTAGTGGATGGAGGAGTATATGGACCTGAGATGGATGGAAGGGCTGAAGGGGATGGTATACGTTTGGATTTGGATTTGGAAGGGGTACCAACATCTTGAGAATGAGTTTTGTTATGGAGGCCACGACCATCAAAATTTTATTTTATATGAAATGATTTTAATGTACTTTGATCATGGAGGTCTAACACTTTGACTTGATAATGCTTTATTTGACCAGTAGGAAACTTTCTAAAAGACACGAGTCCATTTTGAGGTGGATATGATATGGAAGAAACAATAAGATCATGAAGTGGACCAGACTGGATGGAAGTAGAGGAATCCATTTGAAATGCATAGGGTTCATGAACAACTTGCATAAATGTGTTGGGATCATGAGGGGATCAGGAGGAATGATAGGATCTTGTAATGGAATAGGAGTAGTGAAAAGATCATTTGGTAGGATATGATCTTGTGAAGAAGATGGAGGATTAGGACATGGAGATGAAGGAATCAAATGATCATGAGGAGGATCTGGAGGGATGATGGGATCTTGTGGTGGAGATGAAGGTGAAGGGATACTTTGATCTTGACTTGGAAGAGGACCATCATACTCCATTTTAGGGGTGATTTTCTCTTGACTGTGAATGGAATCCTTTGAAGGAATGGGAAAGATGTCATGATCTTGCTTAGGAATGGGAAGTGGAAGGTCCATAAGACTTGGAAGGAGGACATTTGATTCAATTTTAAGGGTGAATTTCTCATGAAATTGGATAGAATCATTTGGGAGAATGGGTAGGATGTCATGATCTTGCTTAGGCATGGGAAGTGGAAGGTCCATAAGAATTGCAAGGAAAATTTTTTCTTGGGATGGAAGGGGATCAACTTGGATAGGATGGTCAAGGATAGTGGAATCTTCATGATTTTCTATAAGTATAAGATCTTGGTCAAAAACTACGCAGGTTTGGTCATTCTTGGGCTCTTGATCTTGATTTTATTTAGGACTTGTTTCTTCATGCTTTGCATCATCCTCTTGACATAGGATATCAATTGGAATATGTATGGTGGATTCTTGGAAGGGTTCAATGTTTTGACATGAGAGAGAAGGATTTTGAATAGGACTCTCTGGAGTGGGTTCATCTAGAAATGGAGCATATGGTGGCATTGGATCTAGGATAGCTGAGTTGTAAAAGGGATTATCATTGAAATATTCTGTGGATAGCCCTTGGGAGGTCTCATCACTAGATATATTATTTTATAGGAATGGAAAAGCTTTCTTTTGTGAATCTTCAGGGGATGAAGGACTAATGGGAAGCATGGAGGTTTCTTGTGGTACAAATTCTTCCTAGGAGATAGATGTGTCAACAATATTATTATTTTTGAATGGACCCTTGCTAGACATGGGTAGATGATTTTGATCTTGCTTAACAATAGAATGATGTCTATGAACCAATTTTTGAATTAAACTCTTGAAAGGTTTAGATTGGTCTCCTAAGGATGACATATTTTCAATTGTGTTTATTCAGGAAGTCATCGGTGGTGGATTTGAGAAAATAAGAGGAAGTTCATTGACTTGTGATGTGATCTAAGATATATAGTCAATAGGGTAGGGATATAAGTCCTCTACATTGTAAGACTTTGGTTGACTTTGAAGATCCTCTAGTGGATTTTGTAGGTCTTGCACTTGTTGCATGAGGATATTAATTTTCCATTATTTGTATATCAACTTGGGGAAACTTTCTGAATAGACAAGAGGGTTGTTGTTATCATAGTAGTTGGGTTCTTGTTCTTCTTCATATGGGGGAAATGGGTTATCATCTTTCTCTTTTTCCCATGATGGAAATTGGTTGATATAGGACTCATCAGGTTGTGTCCCTTGAGTAGGAACATAAGACCTCATCTTTGGGACTTGATATTGATTTCCCAACACATGATTCTGATATGGGGGCATGCGAGTGGCCCAAGGTTGATTCTTCTATGTTTTTTGTTGGGGTTGGGGTTGTTGTTGTTGCTGAAGCAGAGATTGTTGTTGCTGGGGTTGAGGTTGTTGTTGCTACTGAAGTTGAGATTGTTGTTGATGGGGTTGGGGTTGTTGTTACTGCTGAAGCTGGTATTTCTGGTGCTAGGGTTGAGGTTGTTGTTGCTGTCAAAGATGAGATTGTTACTGTTGGGGTTGAGTATGTTTCTGGGTGAACAAAGGCATAACCTTGGGTGGGCATTGACTGAGAGTTAGACCTGTAGAGATGGATCCCTGTGGGAATGATGTGTTGACCCCAAGGCTAGTAGGAATTAACTACGGTAGTGGTATGGTGGTAAAAATGTTACTTCTTGTTGGTGGGATGGAAGGCATAGCATGAGAGCTTGATTGGCTAGGCCATAAGACTAAAGGTGGAGGCATACTAGTGACCATGGGTACACTTAGTTGGGAGCCTATCATGCTCTGCATGGCAGATGTGCTTGCATGGTTTGTGGATTTGGTTTGATTGGGCATCATCTGTGCCAATGTTGGTGTTGTCAAGGGTGGGAAGATTTGAGAGAGGACATGTAGTATTTGAGAGGGATGAGTAGTGTTTTGACCTACGAGAGGGTTTACGGGCCATATGGTCGACACACCTAATTCAACAAGGAGTTTGACTCCCTTCTTTATCAGGATGGCTAAGAAACATTTGGGGTTCCTCTCTACAACAACGTCAACCACTTGCGCGAAATAGGCATCTTTCTCTATATCATCGAGATCCTCTTTTGTGACATTTTGGAACAAGGCTAGCCCATGAAGATTCTCAAAAAATAGATCAAAACTGGTATTTGTGAAAGGATCATCCTCTCACCCTGTTTCCCAAGTAGGGAATCTATTGATATATGACTCATCAGGTTGTGTTGTAGCCTTCGACCTTGTGTGAGGCCTTCCATGAGGTGTTTGAGACATAGTGTGGTCCATATTTTATGACTAAAATAAGTGATATAAAGAAAATAGAAAAGGATAAACTTTCTAGGAAAGTCCAAGTTATGTTTTGGACAAGGGTAATTCTAAGGATAGATGTTGATTTATCTTGATCTCAAAGTTTTTGATGATGTAAGAATAAGATTCGTCGGCCTTTGCCTAGGACAAAGTCACTGATAGACATAATGATGATGTTTGAGATGATGAGATCAAGATATTTCAAGTTTGAACTTTCGAACTAACAATGTTTTAGACACTAATTGTGATTTTCAAAGAAGGGATGATCTTTAATGTTTAGAGATTCACACAATGTTCTTCACATTTTTCTGGGATAAACACTGGTCTTTGACACAAAATAGAGAGTATTTTCAAGGTTTTAGGTAAAAATAGGTGTAAAGATGTCTCTAGTCAATTGTGACAAAACTCCACCGACTGTGATAAAGTGACTGGTATATTACGGTGATCTATCACCGATTGCGGTAATAAATAGGTTAATTACGACAATAAAGAGGACAATTGTGGCAAACTTCCGTCAATTGCAGCAAAGGGGAAACAATATAAAAAAGACTCAAAGATAGGACTCACTGTCTGACAATTTTGATTTTCTGGAACAAGGCTTCTGATTTGAAAGACTGTTGATGTTGACAACCCTATAATTTAACATGTTTGACTCATTTTGATAGTTTTGATGTTTGTTTTTCATTTTGGAAATTGATCAAAGAACAAACAAAAAAGATAATATGTTTTTAAGAATACAGACTGACACGTGTATGTTCTACAACTTTTTCAAGTTGCAATGCTATCACAAGGTCTCAACAATGAACAGTAAGATTTAATCTAAGTCAATGGCTTCAAAATACAATATTATATGCCCAATACTTGAATGTGCATTAGCTCACACATCAATTTTCACAATACTAGGAAATGAAGGTCCATGACATAGGCGCTCGTGTTTTTGCTGTTGCCAGGTATTGTTGTCATGGAGTGAAGATCTCTTTTACTACACAAATACCTTGGAACACATATGTTGGGAATCTTGGGGGGGATTCTGCAACCCCTTGCACTATAATAAGGTATCTGTTCAGAGGTAGATCGGGTTGGCCTCTAATTAACAAGGTTGTAGTAAGGGTCTGTGGTGTCTATCCAATCGGTTTATACATGTGTGACTCACTTAAGAGCGTAGTACCACACTGGCTCCTTAGGGATATTCATCTGATCTAGAATATCATCAACATACCTCACCCGAGCTTGCTTAGATAAGATGAAACTTTGGTTCGCGCCTTGTTTATATACTGAACCAAAATGTACGCCTCTTTTGGATTTGTGGTTCCCAAAATTTCCAACGACGAGGGTTAGTAGCACCAATTTGCAATGATAGAAATAAAATACACAAAACTACTAATATGAATACTTAAATGTAACCAATAAAATGTACAATCAAAGAAAGGAAAACAAATGAATACAAACCCCAAAGTTCTTGAAGCTTCTATTGTCTCTCTCCACTCCTTTCGGAATGCTATTTTTTGATGCTTAGTATTGGTGTGGGTAGCTTAATGACTTGAGAAGTGTTGAGAATTTGTTAATTGAATGGATTTGTGATTGTAAGATGGCTTGAATGCTAGAAACAAACTGACAGAGTAATGGTGCACAAGAGCTTGAAATCCTGGATCCTTCAAATGGGTATGAAGGGTTTATTATATAAGAATTGAGGATGATATGAACGGTCGAGATCAATCCCAGAGATAGGGAGATGAATGGTTGAGATTAAAAGGAACTGGAGAAGTCATCAGTAAAATCCACCTCTTCAATCGGTAAAGAGGAGATAGAGTTTGGTTTACTGAAGAGCTAATTGTGAGTCACCTTTTAGAACTGAAGTGGTGGGTGGAGTTACTCATGTGACCTAGAGAGATGGGTGGAGCTACCCATGTGAATTGGAGAGATGGGTGGAGTTACCCATGTGAACTGGAGAGATGGGTGGAATAACCCATGTGATCTGATTAAGGATTATCTCTTTGAAAATAAATAAATATTTAATTCATTTATGTAATTAAAGTTTTCAACATGTGAGATAATTGAATTCTTTTTTATTTAGAATTTCTTTATTGAATGAAATGAAATTAATTTAATTGGAAGAATTTAATTAGTAAGTTTAAATATTTCAATTTAAACTATAAGAAATTGAATTTAATTAATTAATTATTGGTAATTAATCAATTAAGGTTAATTAATTAAATAAAATTAATTATTTAATTAATTTTGGGAATTTGATTAGATGATTTGGGGAATAAATTTAGAAGAAAATAGATGATTAATTAACAAATAAAAAACCATTAATTAATAGATGAAAATTAGTGTTTTTAATGTAAAGTCGCAAGTCTGTCCATTTTAGGGTGTCTACAGCTTCTTATCGAGTTTTTTTATCCTGATATAGCTGACTTTTGCATTTAATTTTCACAACGTAATTAATGTGGGGTCTCTCATTGGGTTATGTGTGGACCTAAATCTAGGTCGTTGTTGTTTCCTATGTTGGATCTGAGTGCCGACCTCTTTGGCAGAGTCTTATATATTTTTGGTTTCTATTCTTAGATTAGGTGGTAGTGCTTGGGGTATGAGTTAGTAGAAATTATTAGATAGAAGATTAAGGGTTAGCATATTTGGATGGTAGGTTAGTGACCTCGCATGTATCAATATTATTCTGTAAAAATTTGAATGTATATGGCCGAAACTGGGAAGGCCTTACAACCTGGCATGTAATAAGTTTGATGAATTAATACAAAGTATCTTCTATTCTTCTCTCGTTGTATTGTTTCTTTCGTGTTGTCTGCAAGTTGGTTTGGATAGCTGGGAGTCCGTTGGGCCCTTTTTTCCTTACCCTCCTTGCATCAAACTCTCACCTTCAGAGGAATGTGATGCATGAATTGCGCATTTATGAAATCCTTTAGGTTGTCATAACTCCATTTAAACACATCTTGGTAGCTGGTTAAAAATGCTTGTAAGTGCAACTTTTGTTGGAGGGAAAGTGTTTTGCCAACATAGATCCACCTGGGTTTTTTTGTACTCCCAATATTAATCTTATCATATTACTTCAACACTTCAGAATGTGGAGTTCTCTCTTTAACAAAAATGTGATCTTTCCTAGAGAAAATATGCTCAAGGGATACAGACCCTTGGGGATTTTGTTTCCTTTTAGTTGGACCACCTCTTCATAAGCTTCCGAATCTGAACAAGATTCTTTACATTCATTTTGAGACCCTTCAAAATATGTGGATGCAAACACCTGAGTACATGTCATGAAGTCTTTAATGTGATAATATTTCTCGAACACTTGCCAATGTTTGACGTTGTCCGGGACAATTGGTTTGTAGAACATTTCCACTCGATATGTGTCTATTTTAAAATTTGGGTGGAGAAGTAATAGTTAAGCTGAAACTACAATGGAGTCGACCAGAGTATTCATGCTCTATGGAATGAAATCAATAGAAAAAGAATCAAAGAGCACTAACTCATTCTAGACCAGATTGTGGTAGTGCTTTAACCGATTATTTTTGACAGAGAACAAACCCTGCACTTGCTTGAATATGAACTCTGCATCACCTTTAGCAATTAAAATATTTATTCCCTTGGACCTTGTTTCATGCAACCCAAACAATAGAGCCTCATATTCGGTGGTGTTGTTTGTGTTCTTAAAGTCTAGCTTGTAAGAGAAAGGTAAAAATTTAGCATCTGGAGACCTAAGCACAACTCTTGTGCTTGAACCAGAATTTGAGCAGCTTCCATCAAATTCCATACTCCACAATTGTGTTTCTTCTATCGGGGTTTCAACTACTAAATTATGATTTTCTTTGGGAAGGATGGCATAATTACCAAATTCACATTCTAGATATAAGATTTGGGCTTTTAGATCATCCGAAGGAAAAATGGTATATTTCTTCTTGGGATCTCATTCTAGCTTGAATTTATTCTTTCCAACTAGAATGAATGCTTCAGATTAATCCATTTTTATCTCTACCCCATATCTTTGTAGAAATTTCTACTCAACATCCCGTAACTAGCTGGTATATCTGTGACTAAAATAGTTAATTTTACTCTTTTATCAGGTCATGCAGCGAGAACAAACTGAGCATTCTTTACTTGACCCATCAATGGAACTTGTTTCCCATCCATTGAGTAACACCTACCAAAGGTTCTAGTTAGATTCAAACCTAATGCTTTGGCAACTGAGGATGAAATGATGTTATCAAAGTTTCCTGAATCTATTATAGAGTTTCTTAACTTATGGCCATTGAGGAGCAGGGAAACATAATGGATTGGGTTTCTTCTCAAATAGTTTAGGTTCTTCACCCATGGTATTAGCAATAGGTTCAATTGTATCATGGGGTAGCTTAGATGAAAAGATAGGCAGATCACTGATTGTAGGTTCATTCTTGACTAAACATTGTGTTTTGGAGGGCTCTTGAACCTGATCACCTTTAACGTATTTTATCAAATTATCTTCTTCTTTGGGGTTTAACCTTAAATACTTAGAGGGTGAGATTTGGATAGTAGAGGACTTACATAAATCTACAATATTGAAAGAAGAATATACATAACTATTTCTTTGCAAATTTTAATTCCTGACATTTTTTACTCAGATAGAGGAGTTTTTACAATGAGATATTTACCTTTGGTTGAAAAGATTGAAGAAGCCACTCTAGGTGTGAACTTTGGAATTTTCTGGTTCTTGGTGAGGACTACACAGGAAGGGTCTTCAAGAGTAGCCCAACTTTTTGCACCTTTTTCTAAGTCAAAGTCATATTCAACTTAGTACATTCTGGAATCACTAGGTCACTCTGAATTTCTCTCCTCTTCCATCATCTCTCCCAAAATTTCTTTTGTGGCTTCCATCTGCAAATATCTTTTCATACTAGGGAAAGTTTCCCCATCATGATCAGTAGTAAGGTGAAAGGCACACATGGTTCCTTTCTTGGGAGGTGCCTCAACGAACAATTTTTGTTGTGTTGAAGGAAGTTGTGGTACTTTTCCAAAATTCTTGTTGGTTGAAATGCCTTCTGCCTATATCTTGATAGGGCTGTGGATAGGGATCACCAGTTTTTGACATTTTTCTAATGAGGGATATTTTTTCATTCATCAATCATAGCACAATTGGATTAGAGGATGATAATGTAGAAGGTTGTGTTGGAGATTTGATTCTGAGAGTTGATTGTTTGTATGTTTGTCATTGATGACAACATATAATACATAGTAGTAATTCTGTATGAACTTATCTAAATGATGACATGAAGACTTGCATGGATAGATACATTTTTTTGACATGTTTATTATGTTATGTTCATACACGTAGACCCAGATATTATGTTTCAGTAAAGTTATGCAATTCTGTTATTAGCAGTTATAGTTCTAGAAGTATAACAGTTTAGGGCCGACGTATATAACATATTTCATGAGTTGTGCCTATCTTCAGGATATGCGTGTGCATATGTATGATTAATTATGAGTTGATGATATTAATCCAAAGGTGCCAAACATGTTTCAAGATGATTTCAAAGTTATGGTTAATTTGGTGAGGCCGACTCAGTGAAGTGTCGTGTCTGTTCAACATTGACTTGCGCAGAATTAATATTGTTTGCATGCTTAGTTAAGCCAACTAAGATATTGGTGAAGTATTTATAAGAGCCGACATGACCTTCTAATTTGGAGAAGATACTTATAGTAGTTCAATTGTGATACGCTAAGTGTGAATGATACAAAAAGTGGAGAAAGATGTACAGAGAAGATTATCAGAGTTGGTTTTTTCATCAAGGGTCTATGTGAAGAAGAAGTGAAAGATTGTAATACACTGGAACTAATCAAGACAGTAGGTCTACTCTATAGTTCATCATCAGATATAGTGCATATCTATTATTCAGAAGGTTGTAGCCTTCACCATCAAGCAGTGAGCTTTTGGACAGTGAGTCCACCACCCCTAACAGGGT